>VXAY01001192.1:258960-328842 GCA_013399855.1 Oxyruncus cristatus | reverse complement strand
CCGGGCGGAGGGGTGCGGTGGGGCACGGCTCGGCTCGCCTCGACTCGGCTCGGCCTAGCACGGTCCGGTTCAGCTCGGTACGGCTTGGCACGGCCGGTTCGGCTCGGTTACGGCTCAGCTCGGCTCGGCACGGCACGGCCCGGTTCGGAGGAGCGTGGCTTGCCGCGGCTCGGTGGGACCCGGCTGGCTCCGACCGTGCTGTCACGGCCCGGAGCGATAAGCGGCTTGGCCGGGAGAGTCGGGCTGGCACCGGAGGGGCGGCGGGGGAGGGGGCTGTGTGTGTGACATTGTGTGTGTGTGACACTGTGTGTGTGTGACACAGAGTGTGTGGCACTGTGACACCGTGTGTGTGACACTGCGTGCACGTGTGACACTGCACGACTGTACAGCACTGCACGTACACAACATTGACACTGTATTTGTGACACTTGCATGTGTGTGACACTGTGTGACACTGAGATACCGTGTGCAGCACTGTGTGTGACACCTTGTGAGAATGGGGTTGTGAGTGTGCAGGGCTTGTGAAGGTGTGAGTGTGCGTGTAGGGGACATCTGCCTCTCTGCGTGGGTGTGCCTGTGCTTGTGCGTGTGTGTGGTGACACCCTGAGGGGATGCAGGGATGAGTGTGTCGGGGTGTGTGTCTGTGTGTCGGAGTGTATCTGAGCGTGTGTGTGTGACAGGCGGTGGGGGGAGTGCAGGGGACAGGGTGTGTCTGTGTGTCTGTATTTACACACACGTGTCTGTCTCTCTGAGCCCGTGTGAACATCTCTGTGTGTCCCCATGTGTGCATGACAGCCACCCCACCCCTCACACCAAATCTGAATCTCCGAGGGCCAAACTGGTCCCAGCTGGGCAATGCCAGGGGACTCTGGGAGCATGGCTGGCTGGGAGAACTGTGACAGTGATGGGGCTGGACCAGGGCCACCACCCACGGCTCCCAGAGGTCCCCTGACCCTCTGCTCCGCGCTTCCCAGGCATCCTCCTGCCTCAGACCACCCTTTGCCTGTCCCAGAGACTGCCATTCTGCCTCTCCATTTTGGGCAGGTTTTCTATGCTGTTTTAGCAACACAACGCACCTTTAATCATGATGATTAAAGTGTGGCTGGCACTGAGCCAACCCTTGGAACAGAAGTGCTCTTCTCTTTCCCCAAGCACTGTCATTTGAGGTAAGGACTGGCCCGTGCATTTCTTGTGATGGCTCGAGATGTCTCAAGTCATCTCCTAAAACACCTCCAAGCCTGCAAGTTCCTTTTGCAGCCCTGCAAGAAGGTGGCAGGGCAGACAGAGAAGGGTGGGTGCAGGAGAGAAATTTTACTCCTTTCAGTTTAATAGCAACAACACCAACACCACCACAGCCAAAAAACCTGAAGCGTGGAGTAATAGAGCTGGGAGACAGCCTGGGAACAGGCAAGCCATGGCCCCTCTCCAAACGGCAGCTGGCAACCTGGCAGTGTGCTCGCCTGCATTAGAAACACAGCCCAGGGAAAGCACCCATGAAAATGCAGGAGACACCCTTGCATGATGGAGAGGATGAGCATGGAGAAGGGATCCAGGATCCCCTGTTCCACAGCCATGATCTGGTCCCCAGCCCAGTGGGGAGGCTGTGGGGCTTGGTCTCTGTGCTATCTGGTTGCTCTGGGGTTCTTCCATTCCTCATCCTCATCCCCATCCCCACCTGTCTCATGCCCTCAAAGCATGGAAGACCCCCTTCTTCCAGGAGCAGGGATATCCCATTCTGCCAAGTCCTATGGGATGCCCTGAAGTCAAGGAGTTCCTATTGAAATTACTTTGGACTAACAAATGTATAGGCAATAACATGGAATAGTGGGGGCCACCATGAGGGTGGCTCTGGGGTCAAATGTCTTCCTGAGGAGGCTGGAGACAAGAGGTCCCATCCCTCTGCCTTTGCTGGAGAAGGAACAAACTGGCTTCCCTGGGCAGGGAACACACACTGCCAGGTCCCTCCTGGTGCCAGGAGCAGGGTGTCCAAGGATTCAGCCCCCTCATCAGTGTCACACAGACTCTGGGGCAGGCAGGAGTACTGGGGGTTCATGCCAGCCCTAGAGCTGGATCTGGCCCCTGGCAGCTGGAAGAAGACTCACCCAGAGGGGACACGGACGTGCCTGGCATTCCATCGCTGGTCTTCACCCATAGAGATCAGCAGTGAGGAGAAGGAAGATTTGCCAAAGGCTCCTTGCAAATTTGCTGCCTGCTGGTGCGCAGTGCCCAGCTCCTCAGGGCTGCTTTGGGAGAGGCAGCACCCCCCAAACCTCAAGCCTCATCCATGGATCAAGGACAGGCTTTAAGCAGCATCATTCCTACCAGCTGCCAGGTCACCGTTGGGGGAGGAGGGGGGAGGCGTGGTGCTATCAAACAACTGTGCAAACTGAGATAAATTAATAAAAGAAGTAAGTACTTCTGAGCAGGCTGTTCCAGTTCTGAGAGGAAGTGACGCCAGTCCAGGCTCTGGCCCCTATATTTAGTAAAAATCTAAACCAGACATTGATAATATTATTAAAGACAGGAAGGAGTAAAAGAAGACATAGCCATGCTGAGATGACTGATCTATTTACGTGAGATGGCGGGAGGAGTGCTGTGAGAAAGGTGTCTCGGGTCAGGAGAGCCTCTGCGGGCCCTTCCCCTCCACCAGCAGAAGAAGACATCTGACACAGCAGGTTCAAGCAGCCCTAACCCAGTTTAACAAGTGGTACGGGAGGGAGTGGTGGTTAATAAAACATTGGCTGCTTCCCTCAGTGATATGGAGGGGGTATGGGAATGAGAGCTCTCCTGCTGCCTTTTCGAACATCACTTAGAAGGGAAATGCTGGCCAAGGGACAGAGCATTGGCTGGGCATTGGTCCATTTGCCCATGCAGAACAGGGAGGCATTGAGTTAGATAAGGAAACACAGTGTGACCTTGGCTGAGCGATGAGTCGTCTTCTTGCTCAGGGAAGGGACTGAATTGTCCCTGTGTGGTGCCCACAGCAGCAGGGATTGACTCTGGATTCTCCTTATGCTGCACTGATTGGGATAACCTGGTGTCCTCTGAGAGAGGAAAGCACTCACCAGAATAGGGGAGTTTGGAGGGAAAGGTGGCAATGTGACAACCACGTGACTGCCTCTGTGCAGAGCCTGGGGGAGAGTCACAGGTTTCCACCCTCCCTGCATGGGACCCCCTGTGGGCAAGGAATGGAGGTCTGGTGTCCTTTGCTTAGTTATACTATTCCTCTCCCCCCGAAAGCAATGGCTTCAAGTGTCTTAAAAATCCCAAGCACCTGAACCCTTTCAATGAGACCCATAACAGCAACAACCAACCATGCTCAGAGGGCAAAAGTCCCACCAGCCTCACTCCACCCAGGGCTCCCACCAGGGCTCTGCCTCCAGCTCCCCTCTCTGCCGTGGGCATGTCCAAAATGCACCATGACAGGGAGCTCTCACCAGCAAAAAGGCAGGATGATCCTTGCGGGAAGGGCACGATCTCTCCCTTCACATCCCCACAAGGCTGGCTAGTGTCCCCTTGCTTGGAGCAGGAGTAGATCTGCCCCGCCATGAGTCCCCATCCAGCAGGACGAGGGGATGCTGCTGTGCGGTCCCCAGTGATGCACCAGAATGGCTGTGGGTGACTCGCCATCCAAGGGATAATTTTTTTCAGCCTGAGATGCTTCTTCACTGTTGTTGTCAAATCCAATCTAAAAATCATCAGACTAATTAGAAAACAAAAAATGACATTTTACGGGCTGTTAGTGCTGTAAGTGGACTAAGGCCTTATGGTATTTAAAGAATGTTTGGAAAACAACAGCGATATTTACATCTGGGAAAGTTACCAGGCAGACGCTTCATTTCAGAACATTTTTGTTTAACATACTCAGCCTTGGTGATGACAAATATTACTGCACATCATTACCCCAATTTTTCAGGGTGTTAATACCTCATCCATTGCAAATTGTATCTGCTGTAGACTTGGCAGCTTGGATGAGTTTTTATAGGTTCCCATTTGTTCTGAGTTTCTTTCTCATTTTTGACTTTGAAACTCTGAAAAAGTCAATGAAAGTCAGCGGAAGGTGACGGGAGTGGGGACAGGGGACTCCTGCCAGCCCACAGCCCAGGTGCAGGGTGGTGGTGCATCATTAATTGCTCTGCTCACCACCTGGAGCTGGTGGAGACATCCAGGACTGGTTTGGTTTTTAGTTCTACCTTTATTTGCTGGGCCTGGCAGATAAGGGGATGTCCATGAGGATGGTGGAGCTGTCATGTCAAGTCTGAAAATGGGCTTCATTTGGTCCTATTCATCCTTGATGAGGCTGATCACTGTCTCCCTGCTGTGCTTGCATCCCTTTGGGGTGTAAGGGATCCTACATCTATAACTTTGAATTCAGTGCAGCACAGGTTGGATGTCCATTCCCAAGGCCCCAGGGGACTCATCCCACTGTTGATGGTTTGTTTTGGCCCCTCTGGGTACCTTGACATGCTCCTGTAGTGCAGATTACATAGCACCTACCTCTTGGGACCTCCAAGAAAGTAAACACAGTGAATAATTCACAATGAGCTATTTCTTTAAAAATTTTTGTCTTTCTTTTTTTCCCCCCTCTTGTATTCACGTTGTCCATGAAGAAAATGAAATTCTCCAGTGCAGTTTGGTGTTATTCACAAAACTCTTTGAGGAATAACTCTTGGCTGGTGTGTGCTTTCAAATCAAAGATTCTGCCACCAGATCTTCAAATTGTAATTTGCAAAACACAGAGTCCAGACCATGCATGCAGGGCAAAATCCACCCTGCTTGCTTAGCCACATCCAAACACCAGTGGCTGGAGAGGAAAGTCTTGCCTTTGCCCTCCTTGTCACTGCACAGATCCAAGCAGAGACATCATGATTCCCATATTTACAAGTGGTCACGGATGTGGGGGCCTCATTTCAGACACCATTTCAAACATCAAAGCTGCGCTGTGAGTACCCAAAGTTTAGTCTCCTTTGGGGTGCCAACAGAGGCAAGTCAGTCTGGATCTAAAGGTCTCCAGAGCAAAACTTTTCCTTTGTTGCTGTGCCTTCAATTCTCCTACACTCCTGAGGTCCAAGAGGATATCTCCAGTGACCCTTTGCTTGGCGAGTCTCACCTTGTCACTCATGAGGGACATCATCTGTCCCTCAAAAGTCAGAGCTAGTTCAAGGCTTGTCGGTGGCACTGGCCAAAAACAAATGATGCTATTCCAGGGCTGTCATTAAAATGAAGCTATTCTGCTTTGCCAAAGCCATCCCTGAAGCTGATCCCAGCAAGAAAGGTTGACAGGGAGCACATGCCTGCCTTGGAGACATGTAGATGCAGCATGACTTACTTTTTATTTACAGAGCATCAGATTGCACATTCCCTAAGAGCTCTGATTCATCTCTCTCAAACCCTAGAACAAATATTCTGAAATCAGTCTATGGCATGGGGACAGGCTTTGTTCAGTGCTCTGAAAGAGAGCAGGTAAAGTCATTACCCTCACTTTGCATAGCAAAAAATGATATGCATAAAGCTGCATAGAACAACCCTGCAAAGCTCAAAGGAAACAAATGGGCAACTTGCACCATGAATTTCAATGGGACTTTGTGCCGCCAGGATAATAGCCAGCGAGACAGTGAAATATTGCGTGGAGAGACATCAGGCAGTAAAAACATGTTCAACTTGCTAATGTGGTGGAATATCCCGCAATATCACATGGGGGAAGATTGCAGAGCGATTGGATGGGGACACGTGGATCAGCCTGAGAGATAATGGAGCACACACGGGCACAGGACAGGAATCATTTGGGATGGTGACTGCAGGGGTCTTTATAACACAGGGAATAGCCTGTGGCTTCTCTCTGGAGCTGCCCCCCTGGCTTAAAGAGCTATTTATCCAGTTGTCTTGGAAGCAGCACCTGGTTTACAGGGAGGTCTCCAGCCAATTTTTCACATGGGTTAGCTACAGCACTTGGAGCACCTGACCTGGGATGGAGTTCTGTAGCCAAGTTTCTTATTACTATTCCCAGAAATTGCCTTCACACTGATCCCTGGCTGCTGAACATAGCCCACCTCAGGTTCCCACTGTTCTGTCATCCCAAGCAGGAGAGACAAGGCAGTTTTCAGGAAAAGAGGCTGGCCCCAGAGAGATCCCAGCCAGGGCTGCAGCATCCATGGCAGCATCCCAGCTCTATGGGCACAGTGTCCCAAAGTGTCTCTGCCTCCTGTGAGCTACCTTGCGGGGTGCCCTGTGGGCCATGGGCTCAGTAAAGTCTCTAAATATGCACCAAGAAATATCATCCTCCTATTTGACACCCAGAGAAAAGGAGGCTTCCACATAGCTGGATAACTCACCCGAGGATGGAGTGAATTAGCATTCTTTAAATTAAAGAGTTTTAAACAGCATCTTCTCCCCAAACTGCCACTATATCCATTTCAATAGTTACAGCAAGTAGACCCAGAGGAAGAGGAAGGAGGAGGGAGAAAGCCAAGACAGAGGATGGGTGATGCTCTGACATGGCAGGGAGGGGGCCCGGAGATTCCTGTTTGCACCAGGAGCAGCCACACAGTTACCGAGGCAAAGGAGTTAAAGCAAGCCATTCCCTAAGGCACCCTACACTTTTATGGATTGCTGATGGTGAAAGCAGTAACTGAAGGGACACCTCTGAGTTAGAACTCATGTATTAAGCAGATTTGGAGGTTGTCCCCGTGCAAAACAGAGTGTGATTTTCAAGGCTGTGCAACTCCACAGGTGAGGGGCGCGAAATCCAGCCAGGGAAGCCTTATCAGGACCTTCAAGCTGCATTTTCAAGATGTTCACAACAAGGGGAAATGGCAGTACCATGTCCAACTGCCACCATGGAGACTGGCTAATGGTTCCCGTGTGTGGGCACCTGGTTATTTAAGGGTCATTTGTGTTTTGGGCTAAAGGGAGATGGGGAGAGAGGACAAACAGCCGAGATGTGTAGGTGAAGCTACAAGACAGGACTGTGGACACCTTAAGTCTTTGGCTCTGAAAAGAAGAAAAAGCTGAAGACGGGTGGAAGCAGTGAACAAATCAGAAATTCAGATGGGAATCCAACTATTCAATCCACCAAATCTGGGATTAATGACACCATCTCAGCTTCTTCTCTTATTTTAAGGCTGTCCGGAGATCCAGGAGAACAAAAGTGCATTCAGGAAGAGAACTGAAATGGGTTCAAAACATCTCCTTCTCCCCAGGATCCCGGGAGCAGAGACCTTCGTCTTCTTTAGCTGGCTCCAGAAAGGCTGAGTGCATCCTTGAAATAAGAGTGTAGGGAGCAAGTCTCCTCCATCCCCACCAGCCCAGCGCCAGGACTCGGAAGGCAGCGCTCTGTGATGTCCCTTTCATTGGCACGACACCCAAAGCAAACGCAGCACTGGGGCTGCTGACTCACAGGTCCCCAGGTAAGGACGGAGCCGCCAGGGAGGCTCCAAAGCTGCAAGCAGATCCTGCGACGAGACCCGGCCGTGCAGCGACTACAGCCATCCAAAACAACGTCTGTCTCTGCCGAGGCTCACAAGCCCCTCGGGAAGGGAAGGACCAGCTATTCAGCGATGTCGCCAGATCCCGGGGGGAGAGTTTTGCTCACAGAATGGGAGTTCGGAGGATTTCTGCAGCTTCCACTCCCAGTCTCAATTTACCTCACCGAATTAAAAGCAGTGTGGGCTGGAAACGACGTTAAAAGGAAAAAGATGACAGAAAAATCACACTGAGCGTATTGTTCTGGATAAATAAGACACAGGCGTGTTGCAGAAGGTAGCTAAACCCATCCCACAAACGGTCTTCTCCTGCCAGGAAGATGTGACAAAAATAATTACTTGGTCTATACATAATTATTGCGCTGCTTTGAGCAGCTGCCTGCCCTTGGCACAGTTAAGGGAGCTTTTGCCTGATATTGGTTAATGACATTAACCATTAGCCCCTTAATGTCCTGACCCGCTAAACAGGCTGGAATGTCTCCAGTGATGGTTCTGGGCATCCACCTACGTGTCTGCCCATGCTGATGGGGGAGCAACATGTGCCTGTTGCAGGAGAAATGCTCCCAGCTGCCATTCCCAGTTGCACCAGTGCCTGGAGATGGATGGAACCCAGTGCTATCCTGCATCAAGGTCTCCCCTCAGGAGGTGCTGGTTGCCACTGGCAGGGCTACGTTGGCCACACAGATGCCAGCGGTGGTTTGTGGTACTCATGAGAGGTAGGGCCAATGCTGGAAAACACAGAATTGGTTTGATGATGAAAAAAAGAAAGGGAAGAGGAAATGAAACCACTTTTTTTTTCCCTCCTCTGGGTGGAGAAAGTTCCAAATCTCGCCAGTTTTGGTCCAGCTGCCAGAAAGTGACCTGTTCCATGGGTCACTTGGGGAATCCTCCGTGGAATAAATTAAATGCTCTTCATTTAATTCTCTCAAAGGAGGAAATAAGAGTTTTACAATCGGCTGTCAAATGCTCAGCAGCTAAAATATCAACAAAGTATGACAGACGCAAGACCAAAAAAGCCTCTGAGGTTTCCTTTTATTGACTGGGAAGTCTCTGGTTTCTATCTTATTATCTTTCAAGCTAAACCGATATGAGCTGAACAATCAGGAAATTGAATAGCATCATTGGCAAAGACAATCCTCTCCCAAAATAGCTGACAGTGATGAATACCTGAGAAGACCCATTGCTTGGGCATGGTGGGATCTAACAAAACACGGTTTGATCTTACCCCATACAACCCATTTGGCCAGAGCTGGTGGAGAGCCAAACGTCCTGCTTCTCCTTTATCTGGGAATAATCTAACGTTTGGGTCACGTGGAGCCGGGTTGCAGATTGATAATCGCATACTTGAAGATCACGGGCTATGAAAATTATTGCTGTGCTGGCTGGAATAAATTATGCAAAGCAATGCGTTATCTGGGAGCCTGCAACGCGCAGGCACACGCACACTTCGGTGATCTATCGCTCCCCATGCAGATGTTCTGCTGCAAAGACACTTTAATTAATACATTGAAAATACGTTTCCTGCCTTGTCTGAGCCGGAGATGAGCAGGGAAATGACGCTGAGTGGGGTAAAGCCCCCACTGCAAAAGAAATGAGGAAGGGAAACGCAATGATTTAAAACCAGTCAGAACTAAGAGGTGTCTGAGCTGGGGCCCAGTTGTGCATTGAGCTGGTGTTGGCAGGAGAGTGAGTGGCCAGGACTGGAGGTGCTCTCCTGGGGCCACTATGGGGCTGTAGCTGCAGCACAACTCCTCAACCCTTAGTATTCCTTCTGCTGAGAACATCCCTTCACCCACTCTTCATCCCGGGTATATCCACACTGCCTTCATGTGCATCACCAGGGAGGACCCCGGTTAAGGCTCAGCAAGTCACTGTTCAAAGCAGAAACCAAACCTAATGCTTGAAAACTCGGCTCTTCCAGAAGGGCCATTGAAATGAAAAAGCCCAGTGAAGACACCAACCACGCCAGCAACATTCGGATATAAATACCTTTCCAGGCAGAGAAATAATGTGAGAGAGCAATTTCCATCCCTGAATGAAAACTGAAAGGGTGGGACATCTGGCTCAATTGGGAAAAGGATTTTTGCCTTTCATGCTTTTCTCCTTCTCTATTTTATTTTTACCTACTCTCCTGCGTCACCTGTGAGACTCTCCCATACAGACCAGTGAGGGAATGCAGTGGCAGCAATAAATACAAAGGGGTAATGATGTCACAGCTGTCCTTAGTGCCTGCCCTGGTAGGTGCAGCCCAGTGCTCCCATGAGTTATCCCTCCTCTGTGCCTCTGCGGGCATTAGAGGTGGCCTCACCCATCACATCACAAGAGGAATCTTAAATCATCCCACCCAAAGGTGAAGACACCCACAAAAGGATGGGAGAGGAGATTGGGAGGCAGGTCAGCAAGGCATAAACCAAAGAGCAGTGTTAATTCAAGTTTGCATCCTGATGGGTCGGGGCAAAATCCCATGGGGAAGAGAGGGCAGAGGGAGGCGGCGCACTGGGGCAGGAGGAAGGATAAGCCAGATAGCAGACAGCCTTCCCAGAGGGGACACCACTCAGCAAGCATGTCTTGCCCAGCTCACAGCTGATTTGGCCACATTGGGATTGTTGCAACCATCCCACACGTTATTCTTGTAAAGTGATGCTTGGCCACAGCCCAGGATTAATCCTGGGTGAGAGAGCGGGAGACTGGAACTGTTTTCCTGTGGGGAGTACATTGTGCCTGGAGGTGAGTGGGGTCTGATGAAGGAAAACAATTTGCCACCCCAGGGTCTGTCCTCACCAAGGGGACGCAGCAGCAGGTGGGCTGTGGGATGCAGCCCAGCTGGGCACCTCTGTCATGTTCCATCAGGACTCAAGAAGAGCGATAATCAAAACCCCTGGCTGAATCTAATCAGCATGGAGGGCTCTGGCCTCAAGCAGGGAGAAACCCAAATATATTCCCTGGAGAAAAAAAAGATGTGAAATTAGCCTTGCCAGGCTAGGGAGTGCTTTTAAATTGTGGCAGAAGTGTTTGAGAGATAGCTCCGCTCTCCACAGGAGCTTCTCCCCATCCTTGGGATTTAAAGCCTGTTAAATAGTGGAGTATGATGATATTATCTGTTTGTATTGCACTTTTTATCATAAACAGTTCCCAAAGTGATTTGCTATCATGTCCTCCAAGGGCTGCTGAAACACAGGCCCTGGTGGGAAACAGTAGCAGAGCAGCCACCACCCTACTTACAGGAGAGAGAAAGGGGGAATTTGGACCAAAAAAAACACCCTCACAAACCAGCAAGGATGTGGGATGTTTGGGCCTACCCAAAAAGATCTGTGTACAAGAAAGGCCACTCTGTCTATCTGATGATAGACAGGGATGACAGAGACAATTCTAACCCTGGCCAGGTTGGGACCAGAGGTTCCTGGGAAAGGCATTATCTCCAGCCTCAAGCCCCACCCATCCCTCGCTGCTCTGCACTGGACCCACGTTCTGCTCAGAGAACACAGCCTGTGTTCACCCCAATTGCCAGGCTTGAGCCACCATCCCTGGGCCTCACTCAAGAACATGTTGAAATGCATTTCTCCAGCCCTCCTTGTGGAAGGACAGTCACACAGCAAAACCTGGGGTTTTTTTCCTGTAACCTCTGCTCAAAAACTGCCTGACCTACCAATATTAGAGCATGGACATGAGAAAGGTGGTGTTAGAGGTAAAATGAAATGAAAGGTGGAGGAGCAAGAGAATGGGAGAAAAGAAGGAGTGAAACTAGGAGAGGAAAAGCAAAGGGAAGATTTGCCCTCAGTGAGCAATAGCCAGGAAGGGTGGGAGAAGGAGAGATTTGTTGCAGCCATGTAGTCCCTGCTGCTGTGCAGTCCCAGAGGATGCATGCTGTGTCTCTCTCTGAGGATTTCTCTCCCTGCAGAAGTTGCAGATGAGATCCCAGCAGCTGACAGTGGCAGCAGAAGAAACTGAAGCAAAACCCACGTCCAGGTGAGGAAATGGCTGTGTTTCTCACCTTCCCACTGACTCCAAGAGGTTCGGGGGTTGGCATCTGTTCTCCAGCTCCCAGCCTAGAAAAGGGAGGATCAATGGGGTTACAAACTCCAATGGAAAGCAGAATCTCACTACTGCGTTTAGACACAAAATTGAGCAGTTCTTGCCCAAAGTGACTGTTGGAAGAGCCCAAACTCTGCAGCCTCCAGACCGAAACCCAAATAATCCGCTCCACCCGCTGGGGTCCAGAGACCCTGGCTGCAGAATTAACCTGCCTGCCCTGACCTCCCCTCTGGCCCTTGTATGGGGATGCCAGGAGCCACTGGCCAGCTGCACAATTAGGACAAGTATTTCTGTGTGTTTTCCTTTGATTACAGGAAGATGGACAGATACTTTGCAGAACCGTTTCCTTCCCCAAAAGCCGAGCGCAGTTGCTGTGCCCAATTCTCCTCGCTATGGCCACCTTTTAATCAGACATACTGTGCACAGGCACACAGACCTTCAGAAGCATCATGGAGCCTGCAGCTCCGTGCTGGGAATATCAGTGGAGAGGCAAAGCTATTTCACTCACAGCTACATCGATGCTTGACTGACACCCTGTAATAAAGAGATTCGCCACATAATTACTGTGCGTTTGGGATGCAGCACCAGGGATTATTTTAACCCAGTGACAGCCTTAAACAGTAGTTAAAGTATATGTTTATATTAATGTCATTAGTTATTTTTGTGCCTTTCACACAAAAGGCTTTTCTTTGAAATGGCAATACAGTAAACAACAGCTCAGGTGTCTTCCAGAGAAATCTCTGCCTCTACTTTCGGGTGAACTGTTGAAGAAAACGGGAGGGGAAGGATCTAAGCTGAGATTAAACAAGTAGCAGCTTGACTTGAGGATAACAAGGGGTGCAGGATCAGGTGCCACTGTCAGGAGCCTCTTACCTCTCACCACTACATGGTAAATGCAGGAGCCTGATAAAAATCTCTTCCATACTTAGTGCCCTGCCGTGGCAGCACATGATACACTGATGGCTGAGACCTGATCTCTGTTAGCACACCTACAGCTGGGCACAGCCAGGATGTGGAGGCACAAGTGCTGTCATATTCAGGTATCTATCCCAACCTTGCCAGAAAAGGTGCTAATCTAGACTTATAACAAATGAGAGAAGGAGCTGGGCACTTACTGGTAGAGAATAACAATAACAAATGATGGGTTTTATTAAGAAATATTACCTAGAAAGTTTATTTCCATTCAAGGGCCTCCAACAGCCAGCAATATAATAAAGTGGAAAAAGAAGATGGGAAGGGGAAAATTAGAAAAATGAAGGTGATCAAATGAAAACACGTGCCTATATATGCCTTAAGTCAATAATACCTAGATGTTCTGGTTGGGTTTGTGCTTTCCTGCAATGAAGGAAAAGCCTCATTTCATAAACTGATACAAATTATCCTGGAACCAAAATAAAAATGGGTGCAAAAGAGGTGGTGAAATATTATCAGTCAGCAATGGGAACACCAGTCATTCCATCACTGTCAGAGGGAAGTTGTGGCTCCAGCAGATGTGCAGAGCCTGTTACAGCTCCTGGTGGTGCCCCTACGCGCCACAGGGGTAACACACCACCTGGGAATACTCCTCCTGTCTTTGACTTACATCCACTTCTTGCTGTGACACTGAGATGGACACAACAGACCCGTCCTGGGGCTGGGTTGCATCTCTGCAGTGTGGTCACCCACCATTAACTATGTGACTCAGGCATTTTTCCCAAGCTGCTGCTCAGTTCCCAGTTGGGAGCAGAAGTTCTCCTCATTTGCCCTTACGTCTGCGACCTTGCACTGCTGGCACTCTTAGATTTAATCACTTCTACTCATGTCGAGATCACCCAGGTCTTCTGGTATGACATTACGTGGCTCTTATTGAGGATATTTTGCAGCATTGCATCTCCAGAGCATTTCGTTAGCATAAGACTAATTTTTATACCAAGGTCATTAATTAAAACATTATATGATGAAAACATTGGCATTCCTGAGACCTGCCCTTGAGAAACTTGGTGAACTGTCAGTCCTTTGCTCAGTGCTTCCCTACTCCCCACTGCCCCACCTTTTATTCCGCTAATTCCCGCCGCCTCTGGTTTAATTAACAGGACACGAGACAGGTGAGGCAGCCAGGCTGTGAAACTCCCAGGAAGCTTCACAGCAGAACCTTCAGCCCACTCCTGGAGCACCACAAATCCTACGTGAAAGGAACAGCCTTCCAGCATTGCCACATCCCAGAGGGATGTCACTGTTAGCACTCACTGCATGTGGATCACCGAAGTTACTGTCTGTGTGTTTAACAAAAAGGAGACTGGCAGAGAGGACACTGAAGTGCAAGGCACAAGAAAGAGAAGGTCCCCAATGGACGGAGGAAGCCACAGTGTCCATAAGGAGCCATTCTGGAGCTCAAACAATGGGAAGGACAGTTCCCACGTCCTCATGGCCCAAAGTCTTTTTAACTCTTCTCTCCGTCTGAGTGGCAGGTAAGAAGTAACCTCAGTGATTGCATTTCTTTGTATGACCCCATCTAAAACTTTCTGCATCAGATAAACAACTCCCAAGGGTCAATTAACATGTCTTGAGATGATTAGAGTCTGACACTGATGAAACCCAGCAGTAATTAGCAAATTAAAAAAAAAACAACCCTTTTGATTAGTACTCAGCATAATTCCCTCCAATTATTCAAAGTTCATGACTACAGGGGGTGGAATATCTCCAGGAATATTTATTTATATCCCTATTTTTTTCCAATCAACTTTGTGAATCTAGTTAATCATCAGCACTTGAACTTGTTAACTTGGAGAGTTTCAGAGCTGTCACTCTGTCTGATTGCTGGCGACAGCCTGGGGAAGAGTTTGGGGAGCACAGAGAATCCAAATACCTATCTCAGGCAAAGAAAAGAAAAAAAACCCAACAATAAAAACCAAGAAGAAAGAAAAAACCCAACTCTCTGTAGCAGCAGAGAAAACAAAAATACAGTGCTTTCCCTCTCTTTGTTTAGAGTCACAGCTTGGTGCTGGCATGTTTTGCATCAGGCTGTCAGACGATGCTTTGCAAAGACAGGCAATACACCTCCTTCTGCACATGGACAAAATCCTCTCCGAAAAGGTGCTCATGCCTGCAAAGTCCAAATATCTGGGCAGAAGCAGCCCAGGCAGACAAGCTTCCCTGAAAATGTGCTCCACGATAATGCAGGCAAAGACTGGCCTTAAGCTGTGAAGCTCCTCGTCTGCAGGTGCAGTAAATCAGCTCCCCAGCCAGCCCCCCGCTGCGGCTGGGGCAGGGCTGACCTGCCCACCATTCACAGGAAGGGAGGGCAAGCCACAAAAAAGCTGGAATTGCTCTGGAAGTCGCTGTTGCCTGCAGGGAATGCTTTGCTAAAGCATTTCATGCCTGCCTTCAGATGGTATGAGAACAGTTTTTCTGCCCTAAATCCTCCCACATCCTTTCCAGCAGGAGAGAAGGGACCGGGAATCACAAAACCTCTCCTTCGCTATCCCTGCCCAAAGCTGTTCCAGCGGCCAGTGCTCCTGGGCTGGCTGAATGCAGAGATGGGGTGGGGATCAGCATCCCCACACTGCTGTCAGAGGGTGGATGTGTGACCACATCCCACAGCCCCATCTGCTCTGGAACTACTGCTGTGTCCTTGCTCTCTTAAGTGCCTCCAGACCTAAAAAAAGGCAGATGAACGGGGAGTTACGAGATGCCACCACCCCAAAGGTGGAGTAGCACAGGGCTTCACTGGGAAACTGCTCCAATGGAGTCAGATTAAAGCAAAATTTTGATCTGACAGGCACCCTCTCATCTCCTGACACAAGCTCTCAGCATCCCCATCTCTGCTGGCCCTTGCCTCCCACGAGCCACATTGCTTGGGCAGAGACACTGTCGAGCCTGGACTGCCCTTGCTGACCTACATGGGCAAGCGCCAAGAGCATGGGGATGTGACCACTTGGAGTGTGGGCTTGCCAGGCTCTGAGCTGCAAGTCCCCCACCCTCAGCTTCATTAAAAACTTCTTCCCTGCCTGAGTGAGCCCTGAGGGAGGGAGAAGTCTAGTCCCAGATAGGAAGACATACACTTAAACCTTTCAAAGCCACTTTTCATTGGACTTTTCTATATTCATCACTGCAGACTAACAGAGATTTTCTGTCTAGTTTAGATGATTTTTTTTTTTTTAATTTAATCCTATCCAGTGAGAGCCCTCTAGGGAGCTCCTAACCCTGCTTTAATAACATGCTCATTAGTGAGGTTATTCAGGGAGTGGTTTCTATTTGACACTCCAGCATCTTTCCAATTAATGTTGCTTTAAAACAAGCAAACCTTGAAAAAGAGAGAATATCAAACAGCTCAGAGTCAGCACTGTGGGAAGCCAGCAATTTCCTCTGGATTTTCATCTCCCTTCTCTCCAAAATTTGGTTCTTAGTATTGCAGCCATTTGCTGAGACGGGAGTAAATTAAAAGAGTACAAGGCCCTGCCATCCTGGCAGCTCAGGGATGTCAAACCAGAAGCCAGAACACCAAATGGGACAGCAAGGGTGGTTTTGTTGAGCTGGGTTAGGTTCTGCATGCTCTGGGTCATGCAAGTGCAGGGTTGTACCAACGCACACAGTCGTTCCCGTGGGCCGAGGGACAACTGAGTGACATTTCCTGCCATCTCTGCAGCTGGAAATCCCTTCATCAGCTCAACAGCTCCCAGCACAGGAGGTCTTTCCTTTCCTTGGTCCCTCACCTGAGCATGGCAGCTTTTGTGTGTAGCAGCGTGGGCTGCTGCAGCTGCCAGCAGGATCCCGGGTGGAGGGGCTGTGTGAGCGAAGGGATGTTGCCACAGCTGCTGAAGCAGGGACACAAAACTCCTCTGACACCTCTCTAGATGACTTGGTTCACGTATGTATTTACAGAATGACTTTTCCCCTTGGCTTAGTTATTCCACAGTGGGATGGTCCAAGGCCTGAAACAGCTCAGACCTGATTTCTGAGCTCATCTCCACACAGTGACGTTGTATTTGCCAGCAGTGTGTCTCAGTGTCCTTTGCATGAGGATGAGCTCTGGACACATGTCCCATCACCAGGTGACCAAGAGTTGGGAGAAAAGAGCCTGTGAGTTCTAGAGCTGGTAACAGTATTGAGAAGAGACTTGTGCAGGGCTTCCCTCTGTGTTGTCCTCAAGTAATTCCCCATGATTTGGACTGAAATAAGTGCATAATTGTGTTGCCTACCACAGCCTGCCGAGCACATGTCACTGCCTGTGACACAGGGAATAATGTCGGCGTTACCTGATTTGGGGAACAGCTAAACTCTGAGTCTGCAGGCATCCTCCACTCTCTGTTATCCCAAGTCCCCCTTAGGCTCCTCTCTTTGCCTTCCCCAGTCTTACACAGAATTTTGGCTCTTTCCTCGTTAATTAAGTGACAGCCGTCTGCAGCCAGAGCTTGAATTACACCTGCCTAAAGCGATCAACAATGGTTGGAATTGTCATATCATTTTGATTGCAAAGATTCCCACGCAAGTCAAAACAAGCAGGGAGTGCAGGCATATGCTGAGAGCTATTACCAGGCTGTGGGATGGCTTCCCTCCTGCCAGCATGCACCCAAGGCCTACCCCAAGCTCTTCTCTGCAAGAGTGTAAGAGGAAGGCTAAGCAGAATGATTTTTTTTTCCCTTGGCCTGTGGCTCCTTGCAGTGGTTTGCAGTGGGAGCAGAACATGCTGCTGCTGGCCAGAGGTGTTTGTGGGACCCAAGGTAGTGCTAGAGATGAAGCACAGCCTGCGAACATCCTGATCTGCTGCTTCAGGATTATTTCTTTACATCAGGCTTGCAGCAGTTGGTGTTTCCCTGGCTTGTTTTATGGCTGTGGTGGAAGAAGAAAAGCCAATGAAAGGGATATAAGTGAAATAGGGCAAGTTAGAAGTAGGCACACAAAGATGAAAGAGTACAGATCAGTGAGGCTGTATGGAAGCTCTCTCCAGCAAGCATCGTGCCAGGATTTCCCCGGGGATCATCAACTCCTCTCTGTGCTGCACTGTGGTGCAAACACAGTCCTCCTCTGCAGTTGTTCTCCACTCCCCCATAAAGTCCTGACCATACACCCAGCAAATGGGATGCCAAGGACTTCCCAGTATATTGGGAAAAGTGTGTCCCAGAGCTCACAGGCGGCTGTGATGGCACAGCTATGCTGGGAGTGCTGGGAGAGGACCTGCGAGCAGCTTGGGGAGAGGAGGGTCAGGCACCAGCTGAACCCTTGATCAGCTCTCCCATCAAACCAGGCACAATGTTTTCAGTAAATATCAAACAAGCCAGTAAATGGACAATCTGAGAATCCAAAATTGTTGGTGAAATCAGGCTGAATCTGGGAAAAACTGCAATGAAAATCCCTGGGGGAAGGAGGCAGAGGGAGGATGTTGCCCTCTGTAAAAGAAACTTCCCATTGTGTTTCAAAGCACAGTTTTCTTTAAGACCAGATCTCATTCTTTAAGAGAAGCAGGAAGAAGGCAGAAAAAGTGTTTGTCAGGTCAAATAACCTAAAGCAAAATATTTCAGTTCAGGTCTAGTGAGACAGATGGGGACCCCAGCTGAAAGACAAAGTAGGGGGAAACTGAACCAATTTTTTTCCTCCTGGTTTCTTGGATCAGCTACCAGCCAAAAGCCCTCTGACTTGCCAGCTCTGCTCCCCAGCCCAAGGCCATGCCAGGGGCACCCACAGGATACTGCTGGGCTGGGGGAACATCTCCCTCCTGCTCAATCCCACTCAGGAATGGTGGTGCCCCTTTCTGTTGCTACAGAAACAGCCATGATGTCATCCCCACGGATGAGGAGGTAGCGCAGGAGCTCCCGGGAAGGGCATAAAGGTCACACAGGATTGAGTCCTCCCTGTGCCAAACCCCAGGCACCCCATCCCCAGGCATGCAAGGGCATGCCAGGGAAGACAGGAGCTGCAGGACAAAAGGTGAAAGGATTTGTATCCTCAGGAAGCACAATTTAAGCTTTCTGTACTGAAAACTCAGATTTTTTTTGAGATCTCGAATAGATTCTTCAATGTATTGGTTTGGAGCAATAATGACATCCAGTGGCTGGTTAGCTTAGTTCTCAAGGGGAATCATGCACAAGCATCCCCCATCCTGTTGCTGCTGAAGGGTGTTAAAGTGGGACAGGCTGGAGCAGACGGAGCTGTTTGCAGGTCACTCCTATGCTCCTCTCACACCTGGAAAAAACAGCACTAGGATGAGCCCTATGGCTCCTCTACCAGCTCAAGAACCTGCTCCCAGGACATGCTCCTGCTGAATCCTCCCCAGCAAGCCCCAAGCCCACTTCTTTTGAAGTTAAAAGTCTCCTGATTTCAGGAAGGGAGAGGATGAGAGCCAAGAACTCTACTTCTGGCTGCTCCAGGCATTCCTCAGGCTTGCTGGAGAAGCACATACGGTGAACACCAACCTCCAGGAGCCAGTCAGGCAGTGTGGGCACTGTACACTGACATGGTTTGTGGCACTGAGTGACAAGAGCTGAGATATCTGAGGCTGGGCTGAGCTCTTTCTTGGCTCAGGGAAACCAGGGAATCCTGAAACACTGGGACACCACGTCAGGATACATGAGCCACAAGTTGCCAAGGCAGAGGAATTTCATTGGATGTTGCTGTGCCCATGCCAAGGGTCACACTGACTGCTGTGCCCCACAGCTTTCACAGCAACTGCCCTGAAAGGGATCCCCAGGCACTGTAAGTGGGGAAGGGGTCAAGGCCTGGGGCACATGGCAACCTCAGCACAGGAGAAGCACTTTTGTCTTCATTGTGGGCAGGAGCACATCTCCGTGGTGCCAGAGGGATGGTCTGGACTCAGTATCTCCCCCCAGCCATGCTGTCCCTCCTTCAGACCCAGACAGGCTGCATGTGTGGCATTTGGAGAAGCAGTGGCTGGAGATCCTCTTGGCAGGCCTCCTCCTGCAAGGTCAGGCTCCCAGGCAGGCACAAAGCCAACCTAAAAAAAAACAAGCAGCATCTCCAGGCCTTTGGCAAGATGCAGGGTTTTGTCCCTTTTGCCCAAGCCAGGGACTGGGACAGCACCATTTGGGGGTCTGAGGCACAAAATATCAGCAGATTTACATGGGATGAAATAAGACTCAGTGTCTGGGGCTCAGCCATCACAGTGGCTTCATTACATCCCCTAATGACAGAAAAGGCAGGAGAATGATTTATTTGAGGCCAGAGCCCAGCTGTTGGGTTTTTAAGGTCTCGGAATGCATCCCTCGCAAAAAGGCAGGTTGGCAAAGCCTGTCAGGAGCGGTTCCTCTGCTTATCCCTGCCAATGATTACCGGGTCAGGCGGAGGTTTCACTCTGGAGCTCATGGCTTTACATGCATGGATGTTCCCAGTTCCCCTCAAGGCTCCAGCAGCAAACACAGCTCAGCTCACGTGTGCCTGCCCAGACCCCAACCAAGCTACCGAGATGTGAAGGATGCAGTTATGCAAGCGGAGAGAGCACCAGTGCCTCTGCCCCCCCCAGCTCACTGAGCTGGCAGAGGGGCTGGCACAGCCCGGGCTGCCAGCACTGCTGGCCGCAGCAGAGCATCCCACCGGGGCTGCACTCACCATGCAGGCTCTGGCACTCCACATCTGGCACCTCACATCGCTGCCAGAGTGGACCGGATAACCGGGATCGATGTGGATGCAGGCCACGGCCATGGCACGGACTCAGGAGCCTCTTACCCCTTGACAGCAGCCATGAAGTTCTCCCTCACATGTGCTGTGCTAGGAGTGTGAGGTTTGCCCCATGTCTGCTTCTCATCTCAGCTGTAGCTGAATCTCGGGAAGAGACACCTTTGTCCAGGATGAGCAGATGGAGATTCATCTCAAAGGAACCTGGGAGAATGTTAAAGTCGATTAAGCCAGGGGTACCAATTGCAGAGGGTCAACAGGCATCTCTTGCTGCCCTGGAAGATGTGCAAAGACCCATGAATAGGCAAGGACACAGAACATGAGCTGACTTAAGGAATCACCTCTTTAAAAAGGCACTTTAACAGTAAGGTCATCACCTTGTTGAATGATCTGTGCTGTTGTTCTGTCCCCAGTGACTTACATTTTCCCAGCACTGATCACAGCAGTTTCTATCACAGCCTCTAAGAACACATTCACCTTCATTTCAGTGAGGCAGCTGCTGTGATGGCCTCGCTCACACTCCTCACTCCTCGGAGAGGATCGCTGTGTGCGCTCAGCACCCAAACACAACTGCAGGGGGAAAGTGCCTCCTGGCATTGCTGTTAGCAGGGCAAGCGCATGGTTTAACAGCCTCAGAACTGGCTGTCTCCAGCTCACAGGGGAAAGGGATTCTGCCAACATGGTGCTTCTCCACAGGATGTTTCACCCAGGTGATGAATGAACAGGCTTCTCGTTCTTTTCGGCTCTTAAAATTAATAGCAAGTGCTCAGAGTCACACCTGGATGGGAGATGCACTCTAGAGCCCACTGTGGCTTTCTCCTGCTGTTCCTGACAGGTCACCAGTGCTTCAGCAGTGCCAGGAGAGGAGAAGCCCTGAGGCTCTCCCCTTGAAGTGCCATGTCCTGCCTTGACAAAGAAGCCTCTGCTGAAGTGAGGGAGAGATCAGCCACAGCTGGTCCGGGTGTAACCTTGGCCAACACGTCATCTGGGTGGGACACCTTCATCTTTGCCGAGCCTTGGCAAGACCCTGCCTGATCCCAGGAGCCTGGTGGTCTCAACCAGCTCTTCTTGGCCAGCTGCTGGTGCACAGAGAGCAGGAAGCAACCCAGGACCAGTTCTGCTGTGGAGGTTTCTCAAGCAAGGAGCAGAAGAAAGAAACTGTTGTGCAAGTGCAGGAAAAGCTCCCCAAACACTTGGTAGGGATTTTTGCTGGGGGAGGCATGAGGGACAGCCAGCCTTTGAGAGAGCAGGGAGGCAGGATGCAGGTCTGACCCCAGCAGTAAGTGGATGCATGGCCACAGGCAATGCTGCCAGTGGTTTGCAATCTCCTTTCATACAGATGCTGTCTTCCCCACCTTCATTTCATTGCTATTGCTCACTTCTGGTCTGTAGGGAAAGGAAGAAGGGAGAAAGAAAAGGAAAGGAAGGGAGAAAAGGGAAAAAAAAAAAAAGAAAAGAAAGAAAAAGGAAAGGCAAAGGGAAAAAGGAAAGAAAAAGAGAAAAGCTATTGCAGACCCAAAGGACCCTTCCAGCCCAACATTTAATGGGTTTTCTCCTGTTGTATTAGCACTAGACAATCAAACTGTTCGGCACAAGGTTATTTCCCTCTAGGTTAGAGTAGTGACTTGGCAAATGCTTAAGGAGATCTAACAGACATGTTATTGTGTTCATGAAGGGTGAGAGATCACCAAAAGCTCCTGCTGGTCTCTAATGGCCTCGTGCTGCTGGGCATGCTGGGTTTGGAATGAGGCAAACTGGAGGTCTCAGCTGAGGGAACTCATCCCAAGCTCTGCCTTTGCCCAGGGGAGTAAGGGACCCTATTCCCTGGCCAGCCTCAGACATTTGGCAGTTCTCTCCCAGTTCACCTGTACAGACACATGGCTCTGCTGGGCTTCCCAATGTGCAGTTGCTAGCTGCCATTGAACAGCTGCCACTTGGCCTCCTGAGAGGGCTGTTTCCTAATGCCAGCATCAAATCCTTCATCACTTCTCAAAAAGCTGTGGGAACAAATACATGTTGTACCAACACGGTACTGTTGTAACCCCTCCTGCCTGTGCTGGGGACCCCTGTGCTGTGCACTGAGTGATTTACTGCCCAGTTCCACTGTGGATCCCAAACCACAGCCCTTCTCACTGCTAAAAGGTGGGTTTCAGTTATGGAAATGTATTTCTTTTTCCCTCTTCCAGCTCATGCCCACAAGGTACAATTTTGTCAGTCACTAATTAAGCAAAATCATGTATTTCCTTCCTTCAGGCAGGGCTCCTTACACCCTTATATCTTAGCCTCAATATCCCCTACTTTCCTCCACAGATTTAATTTCCTTCATCTTTTGTCCTGCAACTCCTCCCTGCAATTTCCCATGCTCATGCCCCCCTCCCTTGCTCCCTTGCTCCCTTGCTCCCTCCCTCCTTCCATCCCTCCTTCCCTTCCTTCCTTCCCCTTTAATTGTTTTCTTTCGTGTTTTTGCTCTTTTATTTCTCTTCTCTTCTCTTCTCTTCTCTTCTCTTCTCTTCTCTTCTCTTCTCTTCTCTTCTCTTCTCTTCTCTTCTCTTCTCTTCTCTTCGCTTCTCTTCTCTTCTCTCCTCATTCTCTTCCCTTTCTTCTCTCTTTCTTTCATACTTCAGTTCCTTTGAATGTTCTGATTTCAACCCAGAGTCACCGGTTGTGTTCTATCCCCTCCCCCAGCATTTAATTTTATGCCTCTAATTTACCAAGATTGAGTTATATTATAAAGAATAGAAATGCCCATGTCTCAGCTCTGGGGCTGAGAGATATGGGTTTAACTCCCAGCCCTTCCACGCTCTGTTTGTACAGTAGGGTGCTTAGCTATGAGAGCTGTGAGACCCACAGAAAATCCCTCTGAGGCTTATTTATGGAGGATGGTACAGTGCATTTGAACATCTCATCCCTACAGGTGCAGACTTGCTCAATCCCACATTTTCCTAGTCCATGTGACTCTTCTGTGGAGTTTAGAAACCTCAGTATCTCCCCAGCCTGGCATTGCTCTGTTCTAGCATAAATCTCAGCTCCCCTGTGCTGCAGCAAGCCTTTTAGAGCTCTTTTAAATGACATTACCTTTTCCTTGTATATTTTTGATCCAAAGCACAGAAGAAAGCTAACAGAGGGAAATCAGCCCTTTAGCTTGGTGATGTGGCAGTTCATAAGCAAGTCAGCTTATGTGGGTTTGGATGATACAGAAATTGGCTGGTGGGAAGAATATTTACAGGAGTCTTTTCTCAGCTTTGGAATTAGAGAAAATAATCCTACTAAATTAAACAAAAGTGATAATAATATAAAAGAGTGCTTCTTAAACGTAACAGCTTCCTTCCTTGCCAGCAACACAGAACTCAATGTTTTCAACACATGTATAATACATTTTTAATGTAAACAGCGTGAGGCAAAATTCCAGCATAGGATGTGAAATAGAAAGAAAAATTGTTCAGGAAGGGAGCTGGGGAAATTGCTAACGCTGCAACAGAATGAAACTTTCTCTAAATCCCCAGCTCTGTCTGCGGGGCATTACAGCATCAATACCATTATCGCTGCACACCATGGGCCGCTTATTACTTTTAATTATGTTAGCAAAATAAAGGATCCTTTCTGGCCGGACTGGATGGACAATGTTAAGCCATGCTGGAAAAGCTGGATAAACCTCATTAAGGAGAATTTGGCACAGGGAGAGATAAGGCTGTGAGCTCACCAAATTCAGGATACTTCAAAGGGAAAAAGGGCTTTTGATAATGGATTTCTCAGGAGTCAGGACATGACTGGACACCATACTCATCCTACAGCCAACTGCTCACAGAGGAGGGGAGGTCTTCCTGGAAAGGGCCCTCTGCTCACACTGCCACTTCCACAGCCATGTGCTGTAATGGTGCTGCATCATAACTATAATTTTGGGGTTACAGGACTCTGTCCCTTTGTTTCAGTGCTTGTAAAACCACAGTGAAAGGGCCATGGCCCCAGGCATGCACACAATGGGATGGCAGATCCCTGTGGATCTGCTGTATCCAATGGTTCCCAGACTGTATGGGCAGCTGGGCTGCACGTTCTCCTGTGTTCCATCATGTGTTTGCATTGAAGGCACGGTGAGGGAGGAAGGAGCAGGGTTATTATGCATGCAGACAAGAGTGATCAGGGAGGGATGGCAAGGACACTTTGGGGACAAGGTTAGAATTCAAAATGATTTAGACAAGTTGGATAAAATGGCCCCAAATACCAAGGTGAAATGCAAACTGGGGACAGCAGCAAAGCACTGCATTTCAGCAGTGGGCACAGACTGCTCATATCCAGGGTGGGAATGACTGAAGGCGTGGTCTTTATTCCAGAAAGGAGCTGGGATAACAGCAGTCACAGGGCAAGGATCTGTCCTGCAGCTCTGTTCCAAATGAGGAATGGTCCCTCTCCTTGCGTAGCCCAACAAGTGGCAGAGGAGGGGTGTTAGTCTCCTCTCTCCCCCAGCTCAACTACTCAGTCCTTAAGGCATCTAAAAGATAACCTCCATGAGGAAGGGAATGGTCTGTCCTCTGCAGCTGCAGCAGACAGGACAAGATGACACAGGTTTAAATTGCAGTGAGAGCAAATCAGGTTAGACATGGAGGACTGTTTACAGGGTCTGGCGCAGATAAAGTTTTCTCTCCTGTTAGTGTACAAGTCTTTTTTCCCTTCTATGGTGTCTAAAATGCCATCTGTGTGGCAAGAAGAATTTGGGAATTTTATCCATCCTCAAGAGGAGCTGGTCTGGGTTTCCCTAGCACAGGGAAGGCCAGTTTGTTGTCCTGTGTACTAACACTGCTCTGAATATTGGGAAAAGACAGAAGCGATGCTATTTTTGAAGGCAATATTGAACATAAATAGACATGGCAAGGTGCCAGCTTCAAACCAGAACTGTTTCCAATAGAGCTGGGTGAGGCACTCAAAGATGCTTTTGAAAAATCCATTAATGCTCCATTAAAACAAGGAGCTTTTCAGAATGACAGACACATAGATGCCTCCTTCAGCTCATTCAAAATAGAAAAACCAGGCATGTTTTCTCCTTACTTCCTTTCATACAGGTTCAGCCCTTCCAGAGGAAAAAAAAAAACAAATTAAAATTTCTATTGTGAAGGAGAAGGCAGCACCATTTCAAGTTTTAACAGATCTTCTATTGATCAGGCTTAAATTGGCTGCGTGCTGCCTGCAGTCGAGCTCCGCTGCACTGCTGCTGACATGGAAAGGACTTAGCAGGCAAGCGGAGAGCTCACCAGCCTGCAACCCTCATCCAGTGCTCAAAGCTTCAATATGCAGAAGCTTTCAAGGCTGAAAAGCCCAGGCTTTTGCCTTTCCACCAGTAGGTCTTTGAACACCTCTGGGTCTTTGTAATAGCAGCATCTGCTTCATCATTTCAATTTCTGCATGAGTCACAGTTCCCCTCATGTACAACTTTTGCTTTCCCACTCTGCCTCAGAGATAAGAATTCAGTGTCCCAGAGCAGAGATTTGAGAAACCTCAGGCAATGGATTCATGTCCAGAAAAAAAATGAATCTTATCTATGACAAAGAGGGAAAAGGAAAGGGGCGAAATGTGTTTGTAGTAAAATTGTTAAGAGACCAAATCGGTGCCTCCTTAGGAAGTTCCTGGGATGTAAAGCACCAATTAACATGCACATGATGTGAAATATGAATAGGCCAGGGCTTTGACTCATCCCCCAGTACAAACCAAGTGAAGAGCTTGAGTTGGCAACACAAGTAGCAATTTGAAGAGGGAAAAAAGGAAAGCCTTTCATTCTATCTGGATGTGCCTCCAGCCATAGCAGAGGGACAGAGGAAGTCACACGAGTTAGGAAATGCCAAGACATGGAGATGTGACCTGAGGGTGCCTGTGGTCTGCCTTGGCCACATGCCAGAGCACAGCCCCAGGTCCATGCAATTATTTCCACTGTGAATTCAATAACCATTGCAAACTTGCACACACGAGCAAGGACCTCAGACTAGAAAGGAACAATACACACTTCAGCTGTGGACCCCCAAGCACTGGGTCACGCTAATCAATCAACCTACTCAGTGATTCCATCAGAGAAGTATTTTTAAAATATTTTAGGAGACAGGAAAAGGACCAAAATATTGAGAAAGCCCCCAGAACTGGTAATTTGATTCTTTAGAAGATGCTAGTTCTACCTGTTTGTAAGGGAGCTGAATGCTGGGGACATGGAGAGATAGATGGGTCCTTGGCTGTGACCTCCAACTGTCCCAGGCAAGACAGCACCGATGCCCCCCTCCTGCCTGGCTAATTGATCTTTGGGACCCAGCAGGGTTGGTGCTCAGGCACTGAGAACAAACCAAAGCCATTTTTGGTGCACTCTCTATGTACAGCTGCAGCACAACCAAATCCATCAAGTGGGAAGAGGAGTTCAGTTGTCACTGTCACATCCTGGAGGAAGACTGGGCTGACTCAATTAGAAGACGTACATGAATATTGATTATTGCCAAGTACAAATTCTCTCTCCCTCTCAACTATGTGGTACCGTTAGTTTATTTTCCTCCTCCAGGTTATTCTTAATTTCAAAATAACACAATTGTTGTTGTTGTTCCCAATGTACAATACAAATTGACAATATAATATTGCTTGTATTACCACAGTCCCTACTGGCCTCTGATGAGTTAGTAATTCAGCCATCTGATTTCCTCTTTTTTTTTTTTTTTCCTTTTTGCTTGTGGATTCCAAGCTCTCTGAAAATGTATTTCTTGTTTACATCCAAAGCAAAGCCATCTCACAGCCATAGGACATCTGAAAGATTTTTCTTGTCCTTCAACTCTACTGTAGAGGAGGCTGGATCTGTTCCAAAGATCTCCTCCTGCAGTCGCAGCCATCAGTCACTTATCCCCAGGGAAATTTATGCCAGCCCCTCTCTGTATGCTGGGACAACTGTTTTGGAGGCACAGTAGAGCCTGTGAGCTTCCCAACTCAGCTTACAGGTTGGCACTAAGCAGAGAATGGATGTAGAAAGTTACGATCTGCCAGGATAAAGTGTTGGATCTTACCAAATGCATCTGCCTACAGACCTGTTTCTCCAAGTGAGAATCCATCACCTGTGCCTCTGGAAATAAAGCCATTGAGTACCTTTCTATAAACTCATGAGCCTAAAAAAGGGTCTCCTGCATTTGAAAATGGAGATCTCATGGTCCTGCACTCCATGAGAGCAAACAGAAAAGCTGAACTCCCTATACAAGCATCATCACTCTCCTGCCCTTGCAGTGCAATTTGGGAGCCCAAGTTCTCCCACACCTGCAGTTTCTTGCATGGAACTGGCAAAAGGCACTGACTGCGTTGAATAAGCCTAGGGACTCAGAGGTCCCATGATCTCACCAGAAGATATTAAAATTCTTCATCTTCCTCTCGCCTGATGAAAGAGGTATGAACTGTGCTTGGGCCAGTTAGAAATTAAACCATTTCCAGTATATAACATCTATTGCTCTCCTTGGGGATGACTCAGGATGTGAGCTACACATTTCTGGTGGAATGGTACTGGAGAGGACAGAAGGCCAGCACTTCAGTTCTGTATTTATGGATATCATCAGAAAAGTTTTATTGGACATATATTTTGCATCCCTCTCTCTGGAGGATCCATCTGACTTTCACAGTATTTTTGTTCTCTGGCTTTCGGTAGCTGATTTTATACATGTATGTACACAGAGGGGATTTGGAAAAGAATTCCTCAGAGTATGGAGAAACAGTGATTGTTTCCCACTTGACATAGGGAGGGAACACAGAACTCCAACCTCGACTGTAAGTCCAAAGGGACTGGAGTGGGTCTTTTCCTTCTACCTGTTACCACAATGACACTTCCCTCCTTCAAAGGACAATTGCCATGCACTTGCCCTGCACAAATGCCACCTGCCAAGGCCTCTTTTTCTTCTGGCTCCCCTTCAAGATGTGCTGCTTTCTCCATTCAACCACCCGTCAAGGGCACCCAAGTGCCCTCCCTGAGGGATAATCCCTGCAATGATCCCTGCCAAGGAGACTTGGGTTGTGTTTCAGAGGGAGTAAAGTCTTCAGCACATGGTCCCAAAAACCTGCCTGCCAGGCTTCCCTCAGAGACAGTGCTCACATGGTGGCACGACTGAAACATGGGGCCACTGTGTAGCTAAGGACAAAACCTATCTGCAATCAGATTTAAAACAGGGTGATTCAGTACCAGTCCTGGTTTAGCACTTTGACTTTGGCCTCAGTACCAGATGCCCTCATCAGAGTGCATTCTCCTTTCTCTGAAAGATGAGATGTCCTAATTTGTCCTAGGTGATTTCCACCTAAACAGAGAAAAAGGAAGCAGTATTTTGAAGGTTTTCACAAAAACAGCACATCCCATGGGTAGTTTGGGTCAATCAAATATTTTCTTTTGCTCACTTTTCCCATATAACATAAAATGTGGATGAAAAATTGACAAAAAGTGAAATGGCTGCAACTTTGTTTGAAAAATCATCAAAGCAGAACACTGTAACCTAAAAGTTACTTTTGAGAAGGGAGTGATCAAAACAATATGGCCTGATGTGTCGAAATAACATTTCCAACAAAAATTGCTTTAACAACATTTTTCTCAAAAGCCCTTCATTGCATCATTCCCAAAAGGACCATTCCTGGTGATAGCATGAAGAGATCACTCAGGAATTTCCTCCTCTTACACTTCCTTTTAAGGCAGTGGCAATGTGCATCGGTCTCCTCTTCTCTCTTCACGTGCTGTCTGATACTTCTTCTCTTTTGTACAAAGCCTTGTTATTAATGTTGGCCGGGGGAGCACATGGGTGAGATGCACAGCACCACAGACCCTTCACAGCTGCACCATGTTTGCCTTCAATAATGGGGGATTGGTCAGAACTGACACAGATGTCGCCAGGACAGCGGAGGGAAAGTGAGCCCGATGTGAAGGTCACCTGACACAATTCGCCCCACTCATATCTGTAAGTCCAACATGCATCTGTTGGCTGCTGAGCATGTACAGAGCAGGTATCTAGATAGGATGGTGTGTGCTTATGCACTTGTCATTGAGATGTCCAGCGTGTAGGAGAAATATATATAGGAAATGAGAGTCAGAGCATGATTGTGTGGTCCCTCAGCCCGAGATAGTACGTGCTGAATTCCATCCACACGAGTAGGCTGGCACAGACCTGAACAGAGCATAATGAAGGCCCTTCTTCATCATGCAGGTGCCACTTCTCCTGACTCAGATTCAGTTACACTCATGGAGCTGATCGTAGATTTCAGCCTGCTCTTGCATATCAAGAGCATATTCAATGTTCCAGGGACTCAATGAAACAGAAAGTCAGCACGTGGTCTTCCTTACAGCCCCTGGATCTTGTTCATCCCTGGTGGAGCCACATAAAGAACGAGTTTGGCCTATTTTGTCAGATGCAGAGATATCTGTGGAATAGTATGCTCAATCCTTCATGTCAGGTCATCTATCTCTCCTCAGCAAAACACATCTGTGATTATTTCTCCATTTACTGGTGTTTTTTTAAATACAGAATTATATGGTAACCTTCAAACAGAAGCAGGGGAGAATAAATACATTTAATTTAAAAGTTTAACTAGTCAAAGCAAAGTTAGGGAAAGCACTGAGCATCTCAGGTGCTGGTTAACCTATAAAGGAAAAATAAGGAAGACAAGGAAAAGGAATATTAAATTATGTAAATGCTTAGGGGAATCATATCTTGGCTCATATACAAGTCTAAGCTGCTGCAGGAAAGAAGTGGGAAGACTGGGCTGGAGGAAATGCGACAATTGGTGTCTTCCCATGGAAAGCAAGGGAAAACCTTCAGCTTCCACAGAATGCAAAATAGCTCCGCTTATAAAACCGTTTAGGTCACATTCACACAAACAGTGATGGGTTTTACCCTCAAAATTAAACAGCAAGCCCCACGGTCAGATACAGCTTATGCACACATGCAGCTGACACCCAGACCTGTAAGGGTTGTTCCCATCGCATGAAGCTCCTGCTTTATTGCGAAGAAGGAGCTGTAGTATCAGGAGAACACCCACAGAGATGGAGCTTGCACACTGCTCTTTCTCCTTCAGACAGGGATCAAGTCTCTTGGGAACACATACTGGATTTTTCCAGGTACAGACTCCTTCATAATTTATGGCAGGCTGCCTCAAACCCCTCCCTGGATGCTTTGTTTTTCCCCACGAGACATGCAGTACCCAGGACCAGTACAAGAAACGTCAAATCCCACAGCAGCTCACTCGTCTGATGGCAAGGATGGGTACTGACACATTTTTCTCTAGTTCTGCTATCTCCAGCTTCTCTGTGGGAGCTGATGCTGCAGGACTCATCTTGCATTGTTATGTAGATAAGTAGAAACTCCTCTCCAAAGCTCTAACGTGCCTTCCAAGTCAACAGGAAATAAACTTCTGCAAAGAATGCTGAGTTGTAAGGCTGGTCCCAGCTGGTTTTGGGAACACTGTTCTCTTGGAAACCATATTTCACGGAGTTTAACTGTGACAGGATTTTCTGAAGAAGGCCAAGCATGTGGGAACATTTCTCACTCCCTGGAAGCTAACGGTTGGTCCTCAGCACAGATTTACAATTTAATTGAAAAAAATTGAGAGAAAGAGAAGAAATTTTCATTAACACTGCTCTTAATCATCAAAGCTTTAGCTGGGCACTCCCCTTGGGTTTTGCCAGCCCAAGTCATAACATGTATTAGAGGACTACAGTAGAAACATCGAGAGAGGAGAATGAAACAAGAATGAGGCAAATGACAATCTCACTTGCTCAGGAGTAACCCCACGACATAAATAGCTACTTCACATTTATGCAGATGCAGAAGCTCAGCTTGTCCCAGTGCCTTCTCGACACCGAACATTTTTCCTTCCTTCAAATCTTAAGGACCTTTCCCCAGCAAGCCTCCCTTCAGGCTCCTATTTGTAATGTTTGCATGATATATCAGGAAACATCTCTAAAGAGAGACATCAGTCTATGGCATGGAATTCTTCCTGGGGAATTATCTGCTGTGCTGCAGGCTGTGAAGGGGAGATCTGTTACCATTCAAGAGCTGTCCCATTCAAAAACTGCTGAAGCAAAGAGCAAAAATTCTCTGAGTCAACCCTGAACCAAAGTCCCAGCCAACATCAGGGAGCCCTTTTCTGTTAGAAGAGCCTCTTTTCAGATAAGACTTTCATCCAAGGTTATCTGAAGAGTTGCAATCAAATGGCATTTTGTGCTAACATTAATCCTGGTGTCCTGGCCACATTCCAGTTCGAGTTACAACATTCTGCCAACCTAAATTCCTCCAGAGTTTTCAGTAGGATGCAATTTTCTTCCTCTTTTTTGTCTTACATTTCTGGATAGGTGATTCCGGACAGTGCAAAAGACTGACCATGTTCCAACCCAGCACTGGTAGCACCTCGCTTGTGAGAAAAGTGGACCTTGAAGTGAGAAGGACCAAAATGCTGCATGAAAGCACATTATTAATAATAAACGGCTCTTACAACACATTTCTACTTTTAAGTTCTGGTATCAATGGAAAATGTAGAGCTGGAATACTACTGAGATCCCTGCTATAGGAACGGAGAAGTGCATTTTAAATTGTAATCAATACACTTGTGACACAAGTGAAAGGGAGATGTTATATAAGGAGTTTTTTCCACTGGAGAGAGCCATGACAACCAGTTATTGCACTGAGGAAAGGAAGTCATCCAGATGGACTCTCCGTCACACTAATGAAGCCATCTCATAACTGCAACAGAGACCTCGTGTATCTGCTGTGACACTTAGCAAATCCGGGCATGAATAAATAACCAAAGTCCAATTGAATTAACCTCCAGCTGATCAGCCCTACTAAACAAATTATCCTAAACTCTGAACAAGATTAAAAGGACTGGCACAGGCCAGAATCATGTGGCAGGAGTGTTAATTCAGTTTAACAAGTTTAAACCTAATCCCTCAGTGTTCTCTGATTCCAAGGTTTCAGGGCAAACTGGTTCTAAAATGCTCTTGGAAGGGTTAGAAAAGGAGGCTCGCATGAAACTGAGAGAGAAAACATGATTTCAGCCTGGAGTCACCTAAAGAAACAAAAGAGGAACTGCCAGCACAGAGCAGAGAAGGACTTAGGCAGAGCATTTCTTACAGAGGCAGAAGAGAGTAGCAAAATTGCACTGATTTTCTTAGGGAATATTCACACCTCATTTCCAGGATGAAACTTAAAAGGTTGATAGCACATCTGCTTTTCTTGATTTTCATGTTTCTTGTGCAGAAACAGAAGATAATAAAAGATTTCATATTTCCCTATGAAATAAGGGACAATGCTTCATTTTAATGCCATTTTCTCCAGTATATAATTGTATTTTTCTCCTAAGACTACATTTGTACTGTCCATCAAAAGCACAATTCAACTACCACAAACTTCAGTTCATTATTTAGAATGGCACTAACAAAGAATTTCAGTACTTGTTTCTTTTTATGTTGATTCATAAAAGAATTTATGTGGTCAGTTGAAATTAACTTTAAACTTCAACAGACTCAACATTTTGTAGGGTTTTGAAATGTTAAACCTGCTTCCAAGAGAAACTATTTATTTTATTAATCTCTAGACACAGGAGAGGATGTAGTAAACTCTACAAGTTTTCTGAAGTGGAGATAACCAGGATCTGAAACTCTTCTAAATACAAGTTTCTGCAGTATATGCACGTGCCTCATAAAATCTTTCCTATCACAAAAATTCCTCCTACATGTATTTCCAATCTTCTGTCATAGGTAAGCCCTTCAATACAGCTCCCAGCTTCCTAGAATCTCACACTTTTTCAGTGAGTCTGGTTAGTTTATGCAGATAAAGACAGAAATCTGAGAGTTTGTACAGCCCACTGAAGAGCACCTGCCTGCATTCTTTTGCCTTGCCATGGAATGTCTTTATGCAAGTCTGGCTTGGATTCTTTATTGTGATCTACAGCATAACTGCAGTTTTATGTGCTAAACTTGAGCACCAGATAGGATGTTCATTTTGACTAAATTGTAAACAAATTTAATGTACCACGTGAGAGGAAGCATTCAGATATCAGGTATTTCCACCGTCCCCATCTTCAACATCTAGAAAGAACTTAACAATCAGATAGAGCCAATCTTCATCTAATATTCAAGAGTAATTCATAATACCCAGGAATCATTTTGGAATTGTTTCACTGGCAAGGCACAGAGTTGTCCACTTTGTTGGGAAATGCCTGAAAGCTTCCGCATATTTAAGTTTTGCAAAATGAATTCCTCCTGTAATTCTGAAACTTTTGTTACACAACCTTTGAAATGGAATCATGACCTGTCTACTGTGTACTTTGCTATTATTTATGCAGTATATAAATGCAAGGTAAATATTTATTCTCATTTTCCACTGTGTGCACTGACTGATATCTCCCAAAGTTAACAGCAGCATTATGAACTGCAAATGATGACACATTGTCAAAGGTGAAACCATTTGGTTAGATGCCTCTTACATTTTCAAATATTCCCTATGCAATTTCATAACTGTCTTGAACATAATGAGGCAATGGATTTTTCCTCTTTCAACTGTGTAACAATGAACAACTATTAGAATCACTTTATTACTTCCAGAGTTTGAAGGATCAGTGGCCACAGAAAAAATATGCCCTTTTCAACCAAGTTTTTAATTGTTTTCTCACTTGAAAGAGAAGCTAATTTATTATGGGCAGCGCAGAAGGCATTTGTCTCATCAAGATATATCATTCTAACTATGGGTGAATTCTAGACAACAACACTATTTAATTTGCTGTCACAATTAAGTGATTTATAGAACTGACTACACTATTAGTATCATACTAATACTCTGACATTCTCTTGTTGCTTCTGCAAGAGCCATGGCGTTATCTGCTATGCTTTCGCACTTCTTGGGAACAGAGGGGTATGAGTTTTGTTCTTAGAAGCTACGCCACAATTATTTTTACAATCCGCTCCATTTGCATGTTGTCTTTCATCTGACAGACCCCCACGAGCACCTAAAAAACTCCTACATAAACTATAGCGAGCTTTATGGTAATTACTGCTGTCTTTACTCATCCATGGAAATAATTCCTTCAGCCACTGCAGCAATACAAAGCTTCTGCTGTTCGCAGGGTAGATCTGCTGATGGATGATACCATCCACAGGCGCTGTCATGGTCGTGATCTATGTAGGGCTGTTACTTGACAAATGAAAATTATGTAAACAGTCCTCAAACTCAATCTTGCCTCATGATGACTCTGTCTGTTCCGTACCCCCTGCCTACAGTGCCCAGTACAGCCAGCTGTTATCTCATGATAAATACCGGAGATAAAATTATCATCAGACAGCACCAGGTTGGCTGCATGATGTAATCCTGACTCTTTTAGGTAGCTGGAGCTCTTTTAGCTCTCTTAGGTAGTCTGGAGTGATGCTGGAGATGTATTTCACACATTTCCAGAATGTCATTTTAATTTCAGTCGTTCTTAAAAGTAATCTCTGCATAATTTTTGCAAAGAAATGTAGGATGTGCTGGTTTTAAAGGTACTGAGTATATGAAAACTACTGCTGTTTGAGTTCAAGCACCCAAGAAACTGCTTTCAGCAATGTCCTTCTGCAGGTGTGACTTGCCTTATCTTGCCAGGCTCTGCAATTTCAGCAGTAGCCCCCTCCTGAAACTCTCCCCCAGCACCAAGGTTGCTCCTTTCTCCTTTCTCCTCCCCGCCCCGCGGATCTGTAATCCTCCTTCCCCAGCCTGCACAGCAGCTCAGAAAACACCAATGACACAGCACAACAAAGTCCTACAAGGGCTGGAGTACTCCTCTATTTATAGGTCGCTAAATCCGACTAAAAAAAACTTCCAGAGCTCCAGTCACATTGCTACCTAGATGTTTCCAGGCCCAGCCAGAGCGTGCTGGCTTACTGCCATGTTTTTAAATCCTACCCTGTACACTGAGCTTTCGCAGGAAAATCTGCTAGTGCTCATGTGTGGGCAGTTACTATTGACACAAATATTAATGAACATTCCCATATTGTTTCCTTACTAAGCTGCAAATACAAGAAATGAAAACAACACCATGACCTGACAGTGTCAGGCATGTGGAGACATCCAGCATTTCTACTTCAGATGGGCAGTTGAGTACAGCTCACACAGAAAGGGAACAATTTGGGTTTAAGTGTTATGTGTGGGTTTTTTTATTAAAAGACTGGCTGAATTCTACAACTGGGAAACAAAAAAAAAAGGTTTAATCAAAACCAAAATAGCTTGGAGCCATTCTGCAATGCCTAATGGATTGGCTGAGCCTTCCCCTTACTCACACAATCAATGAAATAAGAGAAGTCCCATACAATAAGAGCTGTGTGGACAACTTCAAAACAAGCCAAACCCTTAGATTTGTCTCTCGGAATAACAATTGATACTCTTGTTATCCCAGGGAGCACAGAAAAGAGCCCAATGCACAAAAGAGCCAAAATACCCTCACCTCCCTTCAAAATATGAGCACAAACTGAGAGATTCAGAGCTTTAACCCTGAGGATGCTGTTCAGGTATCACCTAATCCTGGGCACGTCTGAACTCCTCAGCTGCTCACACTCTAACTTCAGGCTTCCCTGCACACATGATGTCCCAATTCTGCTCATGTGCAGAGGCAGCTGGGCTGTGGTCATGTTTGGCGGGCCCATACCTATGTCAGGCTGAGCTCTAGAAAGCAGGAGATAAGCCAGCCAGCATCAGCCACAGCAGGCGTGACTCCTGACTGCGGAGAGCCAGGTTCTAAGCCGTGTTTCCAGTGACTGCAGAGAGAGCCAGGCATGCAGACACAGTTGTTGGGACTAAGGCTGGTCTCTGAGAACAGCCCCGGGTGTGCTCCTCTCCCTGCCTCCCCCAGGGCCTTGATCCAGTAGTATTTTCTGAACACCACCTCTGTCAGATTCTATCAAAATGCAGTCAGGATGGCTTGAAAGGAGAAATCCAGGTGTGGATTTCTGCCATCCCTCCTACTCCTTTGACACAACGGCTCCATGAAGAGAGTGCTCACACAACCCCACACCACCCACACCCCCAACCTTGCTATGACTGCAATAAGGGGAACAGGAGCACTCTGATATTGTCTGGCCCGAGGAATGTACTCACAGGCAGCTCTGCTTCGTGTACCTGATTTATAACAAGGGTCAGAATAATTCCCAAGCAGCTCCTGCATCAGGGAGCAAACTAATTCCTTTCCTCTCCCCTTGGCTGCGCAGCCCAGGGCCCAGCTGCACCCGAGGTTCCAGCTCACAGTCTATATTCTGCATCATAAAAGATACAAGAGAGAAACCTAAACTAGAGAAGTAATAACCTGTAAACTAATAAACCAACGCAGCACTTTGATAGTGAGGCGCTCCCCAGAGCAGGGATTATTAATGGATGTCCTGACACACTGTGTGTCTAGTTTTTGAGAAAAGTGGGAAACATTTCTGATGCTCTGAGGATCTTATGCACTTGTTCTTATAAAATCAGTTCACAGAAATGCAAAGACTAATATTAAAGCAGCCTCCTTCCAGTCTACACACACAGAGGCACTCAAGCAATTTAAAAAGGAGTAATACAAAACTGCTCAAATAAATAATAATAAAGGTATGAAGCTGCAACATTATCAGTAGTTTTTCTTGTCAATGTATGGGGCTGCACAGTCATTGATTTTGTCTCATAATTGAGATAGTGACAAGCACAACTTATGTTTCTTCAACAGTGAGTGCATGGGAACGGAAGAAGGGATCCTGATATTCTGCAGAATCTCCCGCTGAGGATTTGATGGCTCTGAACTGCTGTCTTGATTCTTTATTTTGCCCGAACTGTAAAATGGGGTATATTAATAATGTGTTATGTCAAAAGACAGCTTATGAAGCTAAGTGTAATAATGTTTGCAATGTGATTACGGATCTTTGGAGGAATACTGCTGTAGAAACCAGGAGTGTAAGTGTGTATACAGGTCTTTCTCAGCCACAAAATGCTGGGAAGCAGATGGCAGGCAGACAGATCCCTCAGGAAAGGTCCCATTACCTGCCACAGTGCGTATTCTCAAATCTCCATCCCCTATATTAGTCACACAGACAACAGGAGTCCCCTCTTTAGTTCACTTTTTTTTAATGTATTTACTTTCAGTGACGAAGATTCAGTGCTCAGTTACTTCAGTTTGCCATATCCCACCTCAGCTACATGCCAAAATGAGACATCCAATTCACAGAAACTGTTAAAGACAACTTTTTCATCCCAAACTAATGCAAAACAGCAAAGAATGACGAATCCCCGTAAATCTGAACTACAGTGGATGGACTCTCTTTGTCCTCCTGTCATGTAAAAAAAAATATAGAGTCTGGTGAGGATGGCAGGAAAAACTGGATCCTTTGTGTTTTCTGAAGTAAAGTTACTCTCTGGAGAAGGCAGAGCAGGAATAAACTTCTTTATGAGTCAGGAGGTTTTCCTGACAATAGCCGCTATTATCTCTGTCAAACAGGCAAAGCCTCGAGTGATTGTGGTAGGCAAGAAAGAGGAATGCTGTTTATTTGCAGTGCTGGAAAACAGACTATTTGCCAGACTGCAAAGAGTAGCGAAAAGGTATTGAGCCTCTTGTTTGAATCAACCACAAAAATAACATGCTGAATTAAAAGCTTTTCCGTGGACCTCTGCTGCTCTCTAACGGTGCCTTCCAGAATTCTCATCACAAAGTCTACGTGCTCTTCCTGTAGTCAAGTTTTAGTAAAACTTTTAATGCAAAACAAAAGGAATATTCATGAGGTCCTTAAGGTATGTTACCTGAACTGATAACCCACAACTCAGGCAGCTGTTGCTGCAGCCACAGCCAGGATATTTAGTGTGTGGTGGGAAGGCCAGTAAAGGAGAGCTAAAACACAGGAATGAAGGATTCGAGCATACTTGAGATGCAGCAATTGCAAGAGTCTGGAAGGTTGCAAACCCCCAAGAAATCCCAATTTTCAGGGCTTCGTATAAATTAGAATACAAAATTACTACTCGTGAGTACTAGTATTGCAAAGAAAAGAGTTAGCACTGGAGCAATTGTGTGTAAGTAACAGAAATGTTGGCACCTGGGACAGTCACATTTGTTTTTGCTCTCTTCACACAGGTGTCCTTATTTTATGCCCCAGAACAGCTTCCCTGGGCAGCTGCCATCACTCACTCAGCCAAGGGCAAGGCTACTCCCATAGCCCAAAACCAGACTTATTTTTATAGAATCACAGAACAGTTTGGGTTGGAAGGGACCTTAAAGTTCATCTCGTTCCTACCCCCTGCCACAGCCATGGACACCTTCCACTATCGCAAGCCCCATCCAAACTGGTGGGAAATCCACAACTTCTCTGGGCAACCTGTGCCAGGGCCTCACCAGCCTCATAGTGAAGTTCTCCCTAATATCTAATCCAAATTGCACCCCTTTTAATTTAAAAACGTTCTCCTTTGTGCTATCCCTGTGTGCCCGCGTAAAAAGGCGCTCTGCCTCTTTTTTTATAAGCCTGCTTTACAAGCCACTTTTTTTTTTTATTTAGATGGGAAAGCACGCTCGGGGGATTGAAGTGTGACCCAACAACACCCAGTGGGTGGGTGCAGCCCCATCCCACGAGGAAAAATCAAAACATGCCAATATTTGCAGCCCCGCTGCGGCCCTCAGGGTCACCTGTCCCCTCGCGGGCCTGAGGAAGGGGACACGCCAGCCCCTCACGGCGCTGCGGGGTCCTGCCCTGGGACTGCCCCACCCGCGCTGGGAAGCGGTGTGGAACGGGGAGAAAACGGTGGAGGAGACGGTGTCGGGGCAAGAGGCTCCTCCCCGGGGCCAGGGGCAGGAGCTCAGCCCAGGGCCGGTGAAGGACCGCGGCCGTGAGGAGACTGAGGGCGCTGGAGATGGCGCCTTCCCGCGCGCGAGCCAGGCGGGTAATGGCGGCGGCGGCGCTGAGGGGAGGGGAAGGGAGGGGACGGGCCGTGAGGGCAGCGGCCACCCTGCGCCATCGCCCCGCGCCGGCTGAGAGAGGGAGCGAGGGAGGAGGGAAGGGAGGGAGGGAGGGAAGGGAAGGGAAGGGAAGGGCGCCGCTTCCGCCGCGGTGGGGCGGGCCTGGGCGAAGAACGGCGGCACGGGGAGGGGCGGCGGGGNCCCCGCGCCGGCTGAGAGAGGGAGCGAGGGAGGAGGGAAGGGAGGGAGGGAAGGGAAGGGAAGGGCGCCGCTTCCGCCGCGGTGGGGCGGGCCTGGGCGAAGAACGGCGGCACGGGTAGGGGCGGCGGGGCCGGGGCCTTGCGGGAGGGGTGATGGTGGCTGTGTCTCTGTCTCTCTCAAGAAAAGCCCGGTCCTGCGGGGCCCGGGGTGGAAAGCGAGACTCAGGGTCCCCTCCTTGGTGCATTGTTAGCGCGGAGCCTGTCAGAAACAGCTTGGCCATGCCGGGGGAGTGATGCCATTGCGAGGCTGCCAACCCCCCCAATAAGGGGTGCGCTGTCCCGCTCTGACACCCACCTCCGGATGCTCCTCTGCTCTGAAACTAACTTAACCCAGGGTGTTTCGAACGACTGGGAAGGACTTGGGCTTTTTACAGCCCGTAGACACCACGTTTGTAATCTAACGCCGTTTTACTGTTCTTGCCGCTCCCTTCTCTTCCGGCAGCGATGGAAGCGGGTCCCATCGTGACGTCCAAGCAGCGGGAGGAGGTGGTGCACGGCGTCCCCACCGAGGTGGTGTGCACGGCGTTCTCCAACTCCGTCCTCGTGGTGGTCACCCAGTACGGCAAGATGGGCACCATCGTCTACGTGGACCCCAACACCATCGGCGACAACGTGGGCAGGCCCTCGCTCACCACCAAGGTGCTGCTGGGCAAGGACGAGGTGAGGGCGAGCGGATGTGCAGCGAGGATAAGGGGGAAATGTAGTAGGTGGGGCTGTGCGAGTTGCCAGGGAGTTGATGAATCACAGCAGTTAGAGCAGTGTTTGAACAGTGATAAGATTAATTTTAAAATATCTTCTGAGGGAAGAGGGGTTCATCAGAAAAGTATGTGCGCTCATCTGCTGTTTGACATAAAACTTTAACTAACAGTCGGTGGTTTGGGGATCTGTTGTTTTGTGTCCTGCAGGATATGGATTGCTTCTCTGTGTTTATGCAAGGTTTGATAAAGCTCTGTTGGTTTAAGGGTTGCAAGATCAAATGTGCAGCCATTGATAACCTTTTTGGGTTTCTGTTCCCGTGAGTTTGTTTTTCTTTTCAGGTCTGTTTTGTCACCCTCATCCCCCCCCCAGTGTATGCCAGCCCCATCATGGACTTTAGTTGCCCTCCCTGAAGTGTGCCTGCCAGCACCTTCCCTTGATAAAGTTTAATTTGTTTTGCTTCAACAAAATGAGTTTTTTATCAACCATTTCACAAGGCTGGAGAGAAAGCAGAAGAAAATGTGTTTTGCAAAGCGTCAACTGGTCAAGCATTAAAACAGAAAGTTACAGAGCTACATGCTTATGAGGCTTTCCATCAGGGTTGAAGCTATTAACTATGACTTGCCAGCTTTAACTAGAAAAACTAGCAACACAAGTTCCCGAGTCTATCCACAGCTTCCCCTTGTGGAGTTCTTTTTCTTCAGTAATAGCCTTCCCTTTCTGGATGGGAGATGTTTTGTTTTGCTTTTAGTTGGTATGATATCTGCTAATTCTGACCACCTCCACCCCCAAGCTGCTTTTGTGTTTTATTCGGAAATGGAAAGTGCTATGTTTACTTCACTAAATTCTATTTTTAAATCATTTTAACCAACGTAACCGATCTAAACCTTAAGAAAAGGCTTTCACTGGTTTGCTCCTTTCCTGCTTGTCACTGTTAACATTCCTGTTTGGGATGGTGCACACTTCCAAACAAGACTGGTAGTTAAAATCAGTCAAACTCATCCTTCTGACAGATATACAACTGTGGGTGTCAATAAAACGTAGACAAGCTGAATGGTTCAAAGCTGTGTTGGATGAGGTTCAGACTGCACATTCTTTACTGAGAGGGTGGTCAGACACTGAAACAGGTTTGAGAGGGTCGATGGTCTGAGCCTGTCAGTGTTTAAGAGCCATTTGGACAATGCCCTGAATAATGTTTTAACTTGGTCTGCTTTGAGTTGGTCAGGCAGTTGGACTAAATAGCATTGTAGGTCCCTTCCAGCTGAAATAGTCAATGCTGTTCTAGTCTATTCTTGTTAAGGAAACCTTACAAGGGTGGTTATATGTCTTTTCTTCCCTTCTTCAGCCTCACTACTTATTTCTGGTTGTCATTATTCTATTAAAATAAGCAACATGCCTGTTACACAGGAATTCTCTAGGAATTGCAAAAATAACAGGGTTCTTTCCAGAGTTTGTCAGCAGAACTTCTCCTCTTCAGAACAAGTTTTTAAACAAAAGGTTGTACTTGCAGAGCTCTTTAGAAGTTTGGCTCTGATGGAAATAAAGATGTTTGGATCCACAGCATTTCATATAATTGGATATTGGTGTCATAGTTTGCATGGGAGGATTAATGGAAGGAAAGATTCCCCACACTGACTTTCCAGGTTTTCCTGACAGTGCTAAACTCAATTCCAGTGCAGCTCCAGTTAAGTTGCTTCAGGGTGGTTTGGGTTGTTGTCATTCATGGGTCCAAACTCTTCTCTTTTAAGCTGGTTGAGTTTCCAAAGTTCCCTGTCCTGTGGCTTGGCTTTGCTGACCATGTTGGAACCACACAGCAAATGCCATGCTCAGTCCAAGTCCAGGATCAACAGGTTCTTGACATCATTCCTTGACTCTTCCTCTCCTAACTCGTGTGGGAGTTAGGCTCTCCCATCTGTAGGAGTGTACATCTCTGTCCCCTTTGCTTTTCAGCCCCTCGTTCATGTTTGTGCCAAAAACCTGGTGGCGTTCGTGTCGCAGGAAGCTGGGAACAAACCTGTTCTTCTCGCCATGGCTTTAAAGGACAAGACCGTGGAAGGAATACAGGCTCTACGGGAAGTGATCCGAAGTTGCCAAGTGTGGTGAAGTTGTGCCATCTGGATTCAAGGAAATGATCTTGAGTCCATGACTCATCACCACCTATTTAAAAGGACCAGGAATGAAAATGATGGAATGCCTTTGTGGTGGTTTTGGACGCACTGAGGAATTTGATGCATTTTTCTCTACTGTGTAGAACATTTGTGGGTTTTGTTACTGGGACAGGTTTGCAGTCCATGTAGTCAGTGACAGGACAAGAACAATTGTCTCAACATACAAGAAAAGTGTTATTTTTATTATGTTGGGTGGGTCATATATTTGGGAAAGGGCTCGGCTCTGCACTTGTGTCCTGAGGAGCTGCAGATGCCAAGCTCTGTAGCTGCACTGTACCACAAAGGGGGAACACCCAGTGCAGAGGGAATAAAAAAAACACTGACAAATCTAATTGTACCTGTTTTCTTTTTTGCTCTGTGAAAATCACTTCAATTGAAATACAAGCTTTGGTAAAAAGTCAACAATTGCATAATGGGAAAGATTTTCTTGCCTGTTTTTAAGGAAATGCGTCCTATATGACTGCTTTTGTCCTTTTGTCAGTTCCTGATGTAGTCTGAATCCATTTTCCACTTTCAGTCTGATTTTAAAGAGAGGCAGATAATTATGCTCTGCAAATTTCATGAAAGCTGATGTCAGAGTGGAAGACAGGAACCCAAAATAGTGGTGAGAAAAAGACAAAATAACCTCTGCCAACGGATTACATGGTATCAGCACATCAGAGAGGCAGAACATCCATAGGCTGGACGACCTGCCATGAGCAGCTGTCACGGGGACAGAGGGTTTGGGGGGGTTACACAAAGGTGTTTCTGCTGAGTCATTGACAAAAAGTGTCAGATGAAGTTGTATGAGGCAAGGCTTAATAGCCAAAATTTTGCCACTTGCTTGGAAAGCACATTTGTTTTTACCTCTCCTACAAGAAGAAGTAGTAAATTTGTAAGTGAACTGTTCACACTATTGTCACTTACGAACCTGACAGCGCAGATGGGAGGCCAGGTCTTGGGTTCTGGGCAGGGAGGACCTGTGTTGAGACCTGTTGGTACAGCAGAATCAGCACAGAGCCTGTGTCTGCCCTGTGTTGATCCAGCTGCTGGGTCATTTCTGTTGCTAAAAAATCCCCTAGAAGTAGAAAAGCAGAAAATGGATTTCGAAAGGACTCTTCTCTAAAACAGGGGTTATTTACAGCATTTAAGGGATTATGAGAAATGAAACTTTTTTTAAAAATACATTCAAACACTGCAGGCTTCCGGCTGCCCTTGACAAGAAACTTCATCTAAAAATAATTTTCCAAACTGTGCTTCCAGGAATCAAAGATTTGCATCTGTCATAACTATAAATTTTCCCTCTTCTACACTTCTCCTTTTTTTGTCTAGGAAGGCTGAGAGAGGCATGTGGAATTTGTTACTGTCGATCTGGTTTGCTAGTAGGGATTCTTTCCCTACACAAAATTCAGTGTCTATCCCAAATCCTGGTGCTCTTAGTCTGTCTGTATTTCCTGCAACTTTTGGAAAGCATATCTTAATTAGCAAATTGGATGGAAATTGCATCCTCCAGTGTGGTGATATGGTGGCATACCAGCACTGTGCCCTGAAGACCTGAGTGTCACTACCTAAAAGCCAAGCACAGGTTAACCACCTTCATTTCCTGGCTGTGTGTGCCACCAGGTCTGCACAGGGTGGTGGGTGAGAAAAGGACATGGGCATCTCTCTGATGTGATGCTTGGAGCCAGGACAGACTTACCTTGGTGCCTTTCCACGGGCAATAAATTGGAGCACGAGCAATTGGTCCTTCGACTTTGCTCCTCTCTGCTCAGCAGTAAACCAGGGGGAAGACCTGCCCCAAACAACAGGCACAAGGTGCCACCAGCTGCCTGCCTTTTAGTCATCGCTCTCCTCCAGGTAGGGATTAATTCCAATTTCAAGGAGAGCTGCCTCTGCCGGCCCGGCAGAGCTCCTGCCCACGGCCGCAGGACGTGTGCCGGCCAGGGGGCAGCGGCGCTGGGCTGCACCGTGGCTTTCCATCCGTGTTTGCTTTCCGGGCGGGGGTGCCGAGTGCGGCAGACTGGAAAGGTAAGTTGTGTGGCTTTTCTGCAGGAGACAAAGCCCAACCTGCTGCTCCAGCTCCCGGGGGGCCCGGGGCACAGCGAGGGCAAGCGGGGCGTTGGCAGGGTGAGCAGGGCACAGCGAGGGTGAGGGGGGTGCTGGTAAGGTAAGTGGGGTGCTGGCGGGGCCCAGGGCACAACAAGGGCAGTTGGGGTGCTGGCAGGGAGATTGGGGTGCTGGTGGGATGAGTGGGGCGCTGGCAGGACCCGGGGAGCCGCAAAGGTAACTGGGGCACTGGCAGGGCCTGCTGCCAGCAGGCGGGCAGGGCTGGGAGGGTGTCCGGAGGAGGAGTCTCCCGCGGGTGCAGGTGGAGGAGGGCACGGGGGATGCAGAGGCAGGGGCACGGCAGCCAGACCCGCTCCCGGAGGAGCCCCACAGGGTGAGTGGGGCCCTGGGGGGTGCACAGCGGCTGGGGACACCCCCCCACAGACCAGAGGCTGGCCCAGCCACTGGTTCTGAGCACCTGTAGGAGCTGCTGGGGGGGCAGAGCCTGCTGCAAGAGCTCCATGCCTGCGTCATCCGGTCCTCCAGACGGGCTTTAAGGAGGGCTTGGTGCTGCCCTGCCTCGATTCATTGCTGTGTGCTTGCTGTAGGTCCTTCCTCCTGGGTGGCCTGGGAGTGGTGTGGAGAGGCTGGTAGGGTAAATAACCCGGTGTCCTGGCTTTATCTGAAAGCAATCAGGATAAAAGGCATGCCTCCTGTGCTGGTGGGGTTAAGCCCGGATGCTCCCCTTCCCGGGATGTGGGTCAGGGATCTGAGAGGCACTGGTGGGGGGCTCCAAGGGCTCATCTTTCCTTTCTGACTGCTCCACCTCACAGGGGCTGCCACCGAGATGGGGATTTGTCCCAGGTGTTTCAGGACACAGGGAGGGATGTGAGCCACGAGTCCAGGCTCTGGCAACCTGCAGATAGAGGGGAATCCCTGGAGAGGTGAAAAGCCTGTTTGCAGGTGCCCTGCCTGAACACAGGTTTCACTGCTCAGTTTATCTTCTCAGTGCTCACCTGGCATCTCTAATATCCCAGTGAGTGAGTGTAACAGGTAGATGCTGCATGGCAGGTACCTGCAAGGTGTCTGAAAACAGATTGGATGTGGCACCGGCGCAGTCCCGTCCAGGAGCAGAGTTTTTACAGCTGATATTCCCTGTGTCTCCTTGCTGGCTTTGTTTTGGAAGTAAATGGCTCTCTAACTGCATTGAATTGCCCGACTACCTTGCACGGCCGGGATCTAATTACCTCTGGAGCTGGGAGCCCTGTCTCCAAGCGGCACCGAGGCTTTTGCTTTTAATGACTTGCTCCACCACGTTCAGAGTGTGACAATGTCGGGGAGGCTGCCAGGACCGGCTGCTGGTGCCACCGTGCTCGTACCGAGATGGCTGTGAAAGCTAATAAGAGTTGGGATGTCTCGGGCCAAGCATCTGTGGCACAGCGCTGGGTTGAAAATAGAATAAATGGGTCTAGCGATGAGCGCAGCTCTCTGCCATGTCTTGGGGAGCGGGGCTGGATCACTAGAAAAGTGACTCGAAAAACACAGCTAGAAACGATGAGCTTTCTTACAGCCCTATCAGAATACTCTGGCAGGGGGAAAGAGTGGCCAAATCCAGCCATATAGCCCCAGCCAGCAGCAGGGCAGCCCCCCAAAAACAGCGAGGAATGACTGGGAAACGGGGCACAACCAGGCTCTTGTCTCCCTCCTTGTGCCACGAGCTATCTCCGTCCTCCTGTTAATGTTTACAAGGCAGGTCCAGTGTCGTTGTGGTCTGTCCAAAGACCAGATCCCGCCCCAGCTTTCCCGGGATCCGTCTTCCTGCTGGCCGGGGCAGGGCCACAGGACGGTCGCGGGGAGGAAGAGCCTGGCTCCCTGCTGTCTCCACAACGCTATCGGCCCCGCTCTCCCTCCAGCCATCCCCACTTGTGGGCACAGGTACGCCGGGTGAGCTCCTGGGGCCTGGCCAGCACTCTGCCACCCTGGCATCTCCACTTACAGGCGACTCCTGCCAGGAGGGGAGGGAAAAGGTATTTTTAGGGCTGTTGATCTGACACCAGCTGAGTTTTCTCTCCTGTGAAGTTGGGGTTTGGGGAGAGGGCAGAAGAGGAAGCTGCAGGGTGAGCTCTTGCTTTGGTTTGTTTTCAGTTTTTAATTGGACCGAGGTCATTCGCTACCACTCTTATCTGTGGCAGATATTTTCATGCTTCTCTCCAGTTCATGCTTACAGTTTTACCCCAGGCGATAGTTACCCAGCAGCTAAAATATTTATTAACAATGCACTGAGAAGCATCTATATTGTTAGAGCTCTGCTCGCAGATTGTTGTTGTTTTTTTAAAACCACTATTGTTATGCTTGGGAAAAAGCAGCTTTCCATAGATTAGCAGAAAGAGAACCCAAACATGGCAGTTTATGCATCTGTTGGCCTTGAGATATGAAGCTGCCCTATAAATAATTGCTTATTATTAGATTGGTCCTTGCTGACTGGAGCCACAGGGTACATGGTGCTCATATGCGCTGGCCACCCTCTGAACCAAGAATGCTCAGTGCCTTGGAGCAACCAGCTTCTAGGAGCACAGACTGATCAGAGAGATGCTGGAGTGCTCCAGCATCCCCAAAGGGCAGCAGGTTTGCCTGTGGTGTGGCAGGCTTGCTCCCTTGTGCTTAGTTTGGGTGCAGGAGGGACCAGCGGCTGCCCTTCAGGTCTTGGGGTTGGCACTGCTTGGCACAGTGACACCCCCACACTCCTGAAATAGCTGGATTAAGAACCTGGGTGAGGCCAGACATCTGGCTCCTTGGGCAGCCCCGGGCTTTGCCCACAGCAGGCCACACATGACGAATGGAGCCAAATATGGGGGGACTACAGGGAAGCCGGTGTTTTCTGGGCTCCCGAGGGGGAGGACATCAGTCTCCTGATGGCTTGTTGGTAAGGGACTCATTATTATCCTGGGTGAGGGATAGGTTTAACCCTCAAGTCTCTGGTTTATGAGGGAAAAGAGTCCTGAGCCACAAGTGTGAACTCATGTGGGCACAAATGTACGCAGGTTGTTCCTTTTCAAGCTGGATAGTTATTCCTGAGAAAACAAGGAGCATGGCTGGGAAGGAGAAGCATGTGTTTTGGGAGACATGTGGACTGCATAGACCTCCTCAGGGAAAAGAGGGTCTGCTCTTGAAGGACATTTGCATTTTTCTGCTGAAAGACGCAGAGAAGCAGACCCAACCGTGGCAAATGGGTTGGTTTGGCTGAGGGACACCCTGGAAAAACCCTGGGGAGGAGATAAACTTCACAGGAGGTTTGTACTCTCTGTGTGGGCTGGGAAACCTGCTGGGACCTTCCCTGTCACCAGCTTACCTCGCTCCTGCCTTCCTGCACCACTCCCTTTCCCTCTTCCTCCCTGCAGATGAGTAATGCCACACGTGCTGTGCCCTCTCCCGTGGCACCTGGCACCATAGGGCCTGGCACCGTGGCCCAGCTGGCCTCAGCCCCACCATCCCCAGCCTTTTCCCCGCTTATGACTGCCCACAACGACTCCCAGGATGGCCAGCAGCTCTTCCTGACCACGACAACGGCACAGGCCATCTCTGGCATCTTCGTGTGGTCGGCACTCATCGTCACCTTCCACCAGGTACGGGCTGGAGAGGAGGCGGGGCTCAGCGCTGGGGTTGACACAAGGGCAAAACTATTGATTGCCCCCAAGTTTGTTGCAAATCACTCAGCTCTGGATACGTATTTCTTCCTGTTGCTGCCCAGAGGGGATGTCTCCGCTGTCAGGAGCCTGGTGCTGGCAGCTCGGGAGGATGGACTTTGCCCACACTCGCCCCAGTGGTTGCCAGATCCAGGAGAGGCTGCAGGGCATTGATACTGCCTGGAGGCAACACCCAGCGGGGTGTTTGGGGTGCTCAGCACCAGCTGCCCTGAGCCATACTGCCAAGTGGGCATGGTTTAGGGTACTGTGCGGATCTGGGCTGCTGAAGGCAGCCCTGGGGCAAGTGGGTGCTTCCAAGCGCTGGGATGGGGCTGCCCAGGAGAAGGCACACTCCTTGCACAGCTCCAGGGAAGGAACCTGACTTCCACAGGTTTTCGTGCAAGGGATTGCCCCAAGGACTGGGATGGAGCCTGTCTCATGTCTGTTCACTGCGGTGGGTCTGTGGTGGGAAGCTGGCAGAGCTCTTATCCCTGGGAGGAAGGCTGACAGGGCACCCCTGTGGGCTGGGGGTATCTTTGGTTCCCATCCTGACCTTTGGTAGCCACAACTCTGCATTCTGGGCACTTTGCAGATCTACACACACCTGAGGAATTACACCATGCCCAAGGAGCAGCGCTACATCATCCGCATCCTCTTCATCGTGCCCATCTATGCCTTTGACTCCTGGCTCAGCCTCCTCCTCCTCGGCAGCCACCAGTACTACGTCTACTTCGACTCAGTTCGTGACTGCTATGAAGGTGAGCACAGCTTCTCCTCAGCAGGGAAGCTGAAGGCAAAGCAGGTTTCTCGTCCTGCTGACCAAACTCTGGAGCGTCCTGATTGCACAAAGTGGCAAATATCCATCACTTTCACTTCCCACTCTCCTCCCTGTAGAGGTTTTTCCCTTCCTTCTCCATCAGCAGCAGGGAGAGAATGCCCCACAGCCAATGAGCTGGTGCCTTTCAGACACCTGGCTGCAGGCTCAGAGGGATCCCAGCACCATGCTCCTGGGGAAAGAGGTTTTCTGGCTCCCTGTGGGGTGGAAATGCAGCTTCTCCAAAGCAGAAAGTAGATACACCCAAGAAACTGGGGAGTTGGGGTGTTTTGAGGTGCAAGATTAATTTTGCTTTTCTGTCTTGTTGCTCTACTCCTGGGGAACTAAGTGGTGTGGGTGTTTGTATTAGTTCAGGTTTGGAGCATATGAAACATAAGTGTTAGGGTTGTCCAGAAAAAGTTTTCAGGACCTGCTCCTTGCTGGTCACCAGCCATTTGTGCTGTCCCTTGGCAATTCTGAGGTCCTTCCTTGCAGAGGGTCCCTGGGTGGACTGTGTGTGCCCAGAGGAGCTGCAATGAACTCTGTGCACATAGTCAGACACACTTCTCCGCTGGGAAGTCAGATGGATTTGACCTGCTGCTCCTCTTGCTGGAACCCCACCCGCCAGTATCCCAAATCCTGGTGCAGTGCCAGGTTGGATGAGAAAACACCTGAGCAGGAAGGAATGGGAGGTGAAACAACCCCATCCTGAATTTCCATCAGTCCTGCTGATTGTGTCTGCCCTTGCCTTGGCAGCTTTTGTGATTTACAGCTTCCTGAGCCTGTGCTTTGAGTACCTCGGAGGGGAGAGCAACATCATGACAGAGATCCGAGGGAAGCCCATTGCGTAAGTCCCAGCATCCCATGAGTTCCTCGGCCCTTCACCCACTTTCCCCATCCAGCAGCCCCAGTGGCATCTCCTTGGCTTCTGCTTTCAGGTCCAGCTGCTTTTATGGGACCTGCTGCCTTCAGGGTATGTCCTACTCCATCGGGTTCCTGCGCTTCTGCAAGCAGGTGGGTTCCCGATGGGGAGCATTGGCTCCACTCCCCTTGGACAAGGGCTCTCTGGGTGGCAGATCCCTTCCCCACTGCCCTGCCAAGGGGGCTCTGCTTCATCACTCTCCCAAAATGCTGGTTTGGGGTTTTTTTTTCTTCTAAGGGAGGCAGCTCACCCAGCTCACCGGCACCTGGCCAGCAGCAGGGCTGCACACTCGCTGTCCTTGCCTCTGACTCACTGCTGAGTCAGGGTCTCCTCCCACTGCAGAGCTCAGATTGCCATCTCTGTCCAGTCCCAAGTTAGCCTGGACACTCGAACTCTCCAGTGCTGCACTCTGGGCTGAATCCTGCTACCCATCTGTCCCCAAACCACCCAGTCCCCCCCCTCGGAGTGGCTATGCTGTCTTTCAGGAGATGCCTTCTGGAGGCCCTGTTCCCTCTCATCTGCAGACCTTGTGGTGGTTTTTATTTCACCCCTCAGTCACTCCTGTGATGAGAACTGCTCTCTCCTCTGTGTCTTTGTCCCAGGAGCAGAGGGGTTGGCTCGTGTGGAGGGGCTGGGGGTGGGATGTAGGGTGTGGGATCTCCCTGCTGCCCAGGACACACCACGTTGCTCCCCTCCTCAGGCCACACTGCAGTTCTGCATCGTGAAACCCCTCATGGCAATCATCACCATCATCCTGCAGGCGTTCGGGAAGTACCACGATGGAGACTTCAAGTGAGGATGTGGGTTGGGCTGGGGAGGGTGAATGGGAGAGGATGGATCCCTGCTCCATCACAAGTGTGTCCTGTCAATCTCCCCAGGGAGCTGCTCTGTGGGTAGTGAGAGCACTGCGAGCCCAAAGTGCCAAGAATGGAGACTCACTACCCCCAAACAATAAAGGGGCAAAACTCCCCTGAGCCATAATAGAAGAGGTCCCACCAACAGAGGAAAAGCTGAGAGTGCCCCCCCTGCTTCCTCTGCCCCTCCTTCCCAACCTGGGCTGTGTTCTCCCTTACAGCAAAGCCTGCACTTTCCCCCTCCCCATTTGATCCCTCTTTGCCCTCAGCTTGCTTTGATCCCCGCAGCCCAGCGCAGCAGCTCTCTCTCTCCCCACAGTGTCCACAGTGGATACCTCTACATCACCATCATCTACAACTTCTCCGTCAGCCTGGCACTTTACGCGCTCTTCCTCTTCTACTTCGCCACCATGGACCTGCTGCGCCCCTTTGAGCCGGTCCTCAAGTTCATCACCATCAAGGCAGTCATCTTCCTCTCCTTCTGGCAAGGTGGGTCCCACCATGGATGCCCAGCGCTTCTCCTCCCATAGCCCCACCTGGCTCAGGGATGCAGGAGCAGAGCTGATCTCTCTCCCTTCCCTTGCACAGGGACTCTGCTGGCAATCCTGGAGAAATGTGGGGTGATCCCTGAAGTTCAGATCATCGATGGGAAGGAGGTGGGAGCTGGGACAGTGGCTGCTGGCTACCAGAACTTCATCATCTGCATTGAGATGCTCTTTGCTTCCATTGCCCTGCGCTATGCGTTCACCTGCCAGGTGTACAGGGAGAAGAAGGAGAACTCAACTGGTAATTCTTCCTCACTTCTTCCTTCCTTCATCAATGACTAAGTAAAGAGGAAACCCCCCCTTACTTTATTAGTATCGCATTACCAATGGGATGCTAAAAACTACAAGAGGAGTTTCCTTATCCTATGCTCAATGAGTTCCTTCTCCCTCTTCCCTCATGATACCACAAACCACAGCAAGGGGAGGGGAAGAGAAACCTTGGTGTGGATGAGCAGAATTAGGGGATATTGTGATACCCACATACTGTAGGAGAGGATCCATCCTCTTTGAAACATGGAGGTGGAATCGCCTTCCTTCTCCTTGGAACTTGCCTCTGCAAGCTGATGTGGCCCACAATGAATGAGCCCCTGATCTTGAATTTCTAACAAAAAGTGTCAACCCAGTCTTGAAGTGCTTGGGCTGATGTCCCATCACCCTCCCGCTCTCCCTCTTTTGTAGCAAACCTCGCCCCGATGCAGAGCATCTCGAGTGGGCTGAAGGAGACCATCAGCCCCCAGGACATCGTGCAGGATGCCATCCACAACTTCTCGCCCACGTACCAGCAGTACACCCAGCAGTCGATGCAGGAAGCAGAGCGCAAGGCACCAGGGCAGAGCGGGCACGTGGCCTCCAAAATGGATGGACAGAGCAGCAGGAAGAGCAAAAACATTGAGAAGAGGGTGCTGATCCTGTCAGATGAGGAGCTGTAGGAGATACCAGAAGGGACGGTGACACGGGAAAGATTGAAACCCATGCAAATAGGAGGAGTCTCAAGGCTGAGACAACCTGGTCGTCAGAGCACTGGGAAGCCAGGAACACTACCCAAAAAGCCAGTCTCTCGAAGGGAAGATGCAATAACCCAGGGAAAGGTTCAATCAAATAGTGCCAGCTTCTGCTGTCCCATCTCTCCCGCTGTTACAGATGAGGCTGTGTTTGACCCTGTGTTGAAGCCTGGGCTTTGCTGCCCCACTGCTGGTGCCTCTCTGCCAGCCCCGTGCCAATGCTGGGGGATGCCAGGCAGGGAGGGGAGCCAGGGTGCAGGACAGACCAGCTGCCCTCGCTCTCCTCTTACCTCTAAGCAGTGCTGAGGCCTGAGAGAAATGCTTTTCTCAGCACAGTTCTGCTCTAGTTTCTCCCAGTTTGAGTAAAAAATGATCTCCAAGGGCCCCGTGGAGAAAACTAGCCCAGGAAGGTGACTTCGCTTCACCTCAAAACCCGGTAATGGTTGAAAGACGTCATTCCTTATTTTTACATCTTTTCCCCTCTCCTTCTCCCAGAAAAGCCTTATAGAGTTGTGCAAAAGACCTTTATCATGGAGGAAGAGCAAGTCATCTTCTTCTCCCTCCAGATGTGGATGCAGCTGTCTGAGTAACTCCCCCCGGGAGCACGGCAGGCCCTCACTGGGGCTAATCAGAGCTCTGCAGCTGCATTTCTGAGAGCTGCTGGTGACAGAAGCGCTTGTTTATGTCTAAAGCAGCTTATCTCTGAATGGATCAGAAGTTAAAAGGGATTCCAGCTTCCTTATCAGAGTCTTTATTAGGGAGCTGGACTGTGACTGGTGGTGGTAGGAATTCACTTACTGGGAACTGTCTGTTCCTCCTAACCCTTCACTATTCCCGGTTTTGCCTGATCTGTGGGAAGGCAGGTGGGAGCTGAGCCCATTAGGGTGACCATGGTGGAGATAGAGAGGTGCTGGGGGATGGCACCACTTAGGGCAGGACCACTGGTAGGGGAAGAGCCTGAATGGAGGGATTCTCCCTGTATCAGTGATGGAGAGTGCACATCCCTCTGTTAAATTTCCTCTCTGTTTCCCCTCCCCCCCCCAATTTTTAGTCTGGTTTCTATTCCCTCGTAATCAGATGATCTCTGTGAACTTACCTAGGCACTGGTTGGGCTGTTGTCTGGGGTGGGAGCTGGGGAGTGGAAGGACGAGGGCAAGCCTACAGCCTCAGATTCGCAGTCATGTGGCAAACAAACCGATGGGTAAGGCTTGGAGCCCTTACGCACAACTCCAAACGTTTGGGTCTTTTTTTTTTCCCCCTGCTCTTAAGCTGCAAATGTAAATCATAACATTAAATGATTTTATTTATTTTTTTTTCTAATAAACAGCAGTTTCTAGCACGGAGCAAGCATTTTCACTGAGCTCAGCAAGCAGAGCCCACGATCTGCTGTTCCTGCTATAATGCTGATGCTCTTAAGCTTAACGTCCTCCCTGCCCCTCAGTGCTGGCCCAGCAGAAATACCTGCACACGCAGCATCCTGCACATTTTGGCATTCCTATGGGATTTGTGCTCATCTTTTTCACTCCACAAAGAACGTGCATGTCCCCTGCTTCCTCTCCTTGCGCAGCACCTCTTCCAAACCTTGCCTAAGATGTGGATGCAGCGGTTCAGAGGTGCTAGGTCTGGTTTAGATAAGCTAAGCACAGACTACAGCACCAACAAGGCAACCTCTGTTGATGATTTTTGGAGAAATCTTACCATGCTGAAGCCCAGACTCCACACAAACATCCTATAGCTCAGCCAGTCTCGCGAGTCCCTGTGGTCCAAAGCTGCTCATACCTGCTCAGCAGGTGAGACAGCTGCCACTTATCCTGCAATGAGGTCCATAAACAAGAGCCATATGCTCTGCACATCCAGGCATTCATCCAGGATCCTGCGCATCCTGGGAGCAGGACTGTCCTGCCCACAAAGTGCAGCCTCCGTGCTCAGGGACGAGGCTGCTCGGCTTTGTAACGCAGCCAGCACCGAAATAGGGACATCTCAGCTGAGCATCTTGATCTTCACCCCTCTGGGAGAGGACGGCCACAGCTGCAGGAGCAGAGGCTGCTCCGGCTCCCGGGGCGAGGACAGACTGCAAAGGTGATGATGGCACATCTGTCGACGCACTCGCAGCCGCTGAGATAAAGACTTGCACAAGAACACAGCAAGAACCGTGGTTGTACTTCACTGCACAAATGATCGACTCCGGTGCATAATGGGCTGCCTCCATTGCTTTGCCAGCAGGTGCAATTCCCACCGCAGACAATAACATTTGCCTATTTATGTCAAGCCCTGATTACTGTATTATATGTAAAACAGATCTTTCTTGCAAGCCAAACAAGGTGGGGGAAGAAAAAAAAGTCAGCTGTGACTCATGCGAGTCAGCAGTGTGATACCAGCCCGAAGGAGCCGTGCTGGGCTGGACACCAGCTGGCTGCCGCGACGGCAGCAGCAGGCACCCTCCCTGCTCCAGCCGGCGCGAGCTGGGCCTCCTGCTCGTCCTTTCTCTTGGAGAGGGGAGAGAGGCAAGAGCTGACGGCTCAGGCTGGGCGCTGTCACAGCCCTCAAACCCTTACGCTGTCAAAGCACATCCAAAGGGAACAGAAATGCCAGCGGTGGTGTGGGCTGGATGCGGTCCCGCGCTCCTCTGCTAATGCGTCTCCTCCACCTCCTCAACAAGGACGTGGGGAAAGCTGGCGGCGAGCACCCGGGTGACCTACACGGGAGCCTGCTGAGCCTGGAGCCACGCCAGCAGGCAGCCCGGGAGGAACAGGCGTCTCTCGGTGCCAGCAGCAGGCTCTGGTGGTCGGCAGATTTGTTTTCCAGTTGTCAGTTGTCCTCGGGCTTTCCCCAAGGACAAGGCTGAGCTGCAGCTATTGGATCTCCTGGTGCTTCTTGGGCTTGGGTCAGGCAGATTTTATACCCCGCTCATACCAGCGATGATCCTCACAGGGCACGCCTTGCCACTGCACCTGCAGGAGCTAGGGCTGACCGCCCTACAGGTGAAGGGGAAGGAAGGTGGCTGCTGGCACCACAGCAGAGCCAGCTCTCACACATGGCTGCTCACCACACAGCACCCGGTCAGAGGCAGACACTTTTTTTGGGTGCTAACACCTACCAGTGAGTCCCTGGGCCCAGCTGCTGACAGGCAACAGGCTGCCAGACCTGCACCAGAGAGCAGGATTTGTGCCTCTGCCACCCTGTTCACAGAGACCCTTCCCTAAGACTTCTTCCCTAAGCATGGTGAAGGTTGAGTTTCCTTTCACTGTTGAACCTCCACTTGAACCATTCCTGATGTGCTTTTCCTCCTGAAATAATGCTCCTTCATGCCTCCAACAGTCACAGCTGGCCCACCTCTCTCTCCTCTCCCTTGTCACTGGCTCCTTGCTGCCGTCTCTCCAGGCAGGAGCTGAAGCAGCTGATGATGCTTTTCTTGCTCAGCAAGCAGACTGCAATCACCCCCAGGCTTCCCCCACTGCCTGCTCAGCCAAACCTGCGTGGCCCCACCTAATGACCATCCATTACCTGCTGACACACAAAGCCTTTCAGCCCTGCTCCTCTCCACTTTGCCCTACCTCTAATTCCAGCTTTGGCCAACACACCCGTCTGCCTCCAACCTACTACTGTGTCAATATGGCCAAGTGTTCTCCCCCTTCAGCTGTCCCCTGAAGAAAAACAACCACTTGGAATAGGGGTTCAAAGCCAACACAACCCTTGGGAGCTCACTGGCACAAGGTACCACCTCTTTAAAGCCCCAACAGGGACAAGCAAAAAGATGAAGTGTTGATGTAAGGGTTTATTCACAGGCAGTCGCACAGGGAAACAGTGAAGGAATGTTTCACAACCCAAAGAAAGAAAGAGGAGTGTCTTTCCCCAGCACTGCGAGACAGGTCACAGTGTCTCCAAGCCACAAGTGGCCTTGCTCAGCATCTCGACTGCAGACAGGTGCCTGCTGAGCTGTCAGTCCTGCTTGTGCTAACACAGACACCCACTGGTTGTGCACAAAGGCACAGCCTGAGTTAGAAACAGGTACACGCGGTCTGAGCATGGGATCGACCCGACAAACAGCTCCGACAAGAGCTATCCCTTGAGCACATTCCAAATAGCCCAAGAAAGCACTGCAGAGAGGCTGAGATGGGCTCCGCCTGCCTGGGTCAGACAATTGCAACAGCCCAAGCTGCCATCCCACTTGCCTTCGCCCAGCCTGCCTCCGAAAAACACACTGCTCACCGCAGCGCCTCAGCCAGCAACCAGCTGTGTGCTGCACTGGGGACAGGCAGCAAAAAAACCACGCAAAACACTCTACCGAAGATCAATTCAGGCTCCAAAACGCTGACCATAGACCAGGGCAAGTCTGAAACCAGAAAATGCTTTATTGGAAAGGTACAAAAAAACCAGTCACTGCAGCTAAATTTACAGCAATAAATTACGTTGTGGCTGTCAAGAGAAGTAATGGACACATACACAGGGCTATTCGCCTTACAAACAGGAATCCACATTGCTTGGTATATCAATAATTTATTTTATAATAAAAAAGCAGCACAAAAATAAATATTGAAATGAAATTACTGAGTAACCACAGAGGATAGAATGAGCTGGTGATAAAAACAACTTAAAACAGAAGACTTCTATCATTAAAAAAATGAAAGCAAGTATCCACCATCTACGGAAACACCCCAGCAGACTGAAATACAGACGAAGGAAAACAAATCCACATTACAAAAGTTTTTCGGTTTTGTTTTGTTTCTCTTTTTTTTTTTTCCTTTTTTTTTCTTTTTTTTTTTTTTTAACTTTTTAAATAAAAACAATCATGACAATGAAGTTTAAATGATTCGAGAGAGAAAAAACTGCCACCTTCTCCTCCTCCCCGGGGTCTGAGCCGTCCCTCGTGCTCCCGTGGCATCGCGCCTGGCCCTGTCACAGCTCGCCTCCGCACCGGCTCACCGCCAGCGCCTCGGCCCTCCCCGTCCCGGAGCTGCCGTGTCACCCAGGTCTCTGCATTTTGCGGTAGAGTTGGGCAAGAGCTGAGACACTGACTTGTTTCTAAGGGATCTGGAGGTGCCCTGGAGGGAAAGGTTCCCCACTCCCAACAGAGAGCACAGCAAACACGTCTACGAGAACAGAGATGCCCCTTCCCGGTCCCTGCGCGACGCTTCTCGTCTTCTCCTGCCTCCCGCCCGGCCCTGGGTTCCCACGTCACACTGCGGATGGGGAGCAACCAAAGAAAGGCCAGGCCCAGGGGAGAGGATCCCAGCACTCAAAAAATCAGAGCCCCCGCTCCTCAGTGGGGTCGGGGGGACAAACTGAGAGGGGCAGAGAAGGGAGCCCCGGCATCCAAACTACTGCAGCAAAGAGACGAGCGAGAGGCGCGGCTGCGGGGGAACGCGCCCCAGCGCCGCCAGCGCCGCCCTCGCCCTGGGTGTCAGGCTGGAGAGTGCAGGACGGAGAGGGGGGAAAAAAACCAAAAACAAACAAAACAAAACAAACAAACAAACAAAAAAAATAAAACACAACAGAAACAAACCGAACCCCAGAGGAATGCAACGCGACAACCCCAAGCTGGAGGGCCCTCCAGGGAGGAGGGTGGAGGAGCTGGGTCTCCAACGCGGTCAACAGCTTTCGGGTCATTCCTCCCTCCACGTTACCTTGCAATTCTGATCCCTCTGTGGAAGTTTAGCCAGGACATTTCATTCCCCTCCAGGTCACCACTCAGGGAGCCCTGGACTGGCAATTTCTTTTAATAAAGATTTACAGTATCAAACTTGGAAAAAAAATTATTTTTTTTCTTTTTTACGAAAAATCTGTACGATAAAATGTATATAATTATATATTTATATATATATTTCTCTCTCTTTAAATATTTCCACGTGGTCCTTATGGATATCCAATATGGATTACCTACCATGGCTATGGTATCAACAGCTTTAACAACACCCAGGCCTCTTGTTCTTTATCGAGTGACCAGAGATTTAAGTGCCTACCAGCACTAAACTAGCAATCACTTGGACAAGCCTTTGGCACCCTTCCAAGAACTGGAAAAAAAAGAAATACTTGGCCACAAGGGAAGTGCCACGTAAAGATATGTTTCTCAACTCATTCCAACAGCAAGAAGACCCCACGGAACAAAGTTCGACTTCTGTCTCCCTTGGTGAGACTGGTCTGATTTCCCCGGAGGGGTGTCAAGGGCAGCCAGAGGGTGTTCCTATCTAGCCAGGAATGTTATGGAGCTCTGGAGCTGTTTTAAAGACTGGAAGCATTTGGGCATTTTCAAGTCAACTGGCCTTTTTCATTAAAGTTTTCATTTAAAGCCCCAACAGTGCCAGGAGTCTCCATTTTGCCTGTTTTTGGAGGCACCTGTAAGGTCTGGGAAAGTTTCCAATGTCTGTGAGCTGGAGAACATGAGAGGACCAGGAAATGACAGTAACATCTTTCTCTTCCTCAGCTTCTGCTGTGGGAGTCAATAACTGGTACTGATACACAGGACATTGATCTGCCTGTTTGGAGATAGGGAGGGAGTGGAGGAGAAATGAGGTAACGCTAAGTGTCATCCAAACTCTACGTGTTGGAAAATCACTTGAAGGAAACTCCCTGCTCCCCTCCATAACACGTGGATCTGGCAGGGGGAATGAGCCTTCAGGAAGCATTTCACTGACACCCTTTCTGGCTCAGTAAGGTCACGGATGTCAATGTTGAGGACTGAATGAGAACCAAGTCTGAGGTTTCTCTTTTCATTAACCTATTTCACGAGGGATCCTCCTGGGAAATCCAGAGACTCTGATGACAAGGTGAAAAAAAAAAGAAAAAGCAAGCTAACAACTTATTCCAGAGACAAGTAGGGCTTCACTAAATTTCTACCAACTTACTACCATCCAAGGCAAGACAAAGCCTCAAACAACAAACTATACTGGGTGTTAGATGCCAGCTCACTGTCCCCTTTGCAACAACGGTGGCACTTGATTATTCTCTTTCAGTCCAAAACACTCGTGAATTCTCCGTGATCTTTGTTTTCTGTTCTGGAGCCCAAATTCTCTAAGCTCTTCTCCTCATCTTGAACTTCAGCAATCTCATTCTCTTCTCACCTGCGTGACAACAGGCATCGTCCGTTCCACAAGTCTCTGACCTGCCCTACAAAACTCACAGTCCCTTTTCTTTCCTACTTTAAAAAGAAAACAGAAACAACAACAAAACACACAAACACCAACATAGCTATTTTTTTTTTGTTTTTTTTTTTTTACAGTGACCTGGAAACGTTCGTCTTTTCAGCGCTGCTGCGCAACAGCGGAATCTCTCCTTTCGGCTTCCCACTTCCTGCCCACTGCCGAGCCAGAAATCCCTCTCCCAAACCACTGCTCAGAGCCACACAAACAACTTCTCGATCCCAATTCTTCCGTCCCCTACGAACACACCGATCTTCCATCCTGCCTTCCGCGCGCCTCTCGGGATAAGTCACCCATTTGAAAGAGAAAGCGTCAAGTTTCAGGGTCACATTCACACAGGTTGTCTGAACACTGAGGGTTGTTCACTGTACTCTTTGGATCCCAAATTCAGCATCCGATGTGCTATGGAGAGGAAAAGACTCTTCCAGCTCCCATCTGACCTCCCCATAGCCCTTCTCTGGTCATCAAGGACTGGCGAGCGCAGCTCTCCAGCTGGGATGCTCGTTGCTAACCTACCAATGCTTTTGTCAAAGAGGAGACTCTAAAACTTCTCTCCTCCTGTCTGAACACTATTGCCCTCTAGTTACACTTCAGTGCTTTAAAAACATCCTTCTGAAATACTCTGCACAAACCCCTTCTCATAGTGCTGCTCCCAGCAGAACCGTCCCACCTTCTCTCACTGCCAGTTCTGCCTCCACCAGTAATACTTGCAGCATTTTTCCTCCTCATCTCCCCTTCTCCTCCCCATCACACTGCTCTTCATTCACAGCATTTACTGTGCCTCCCTCCCCCAAGCTTCAGGGAATCCAGGAAAAAAAAGCCACTACTTCAAGACCGTGGATCATTTGGAAGAAATAAACTGCATAAATATACCCAATTCACAGGCACACCTTTGGGAAGGAGCTATTGGGAAACTTGGGCTTGGAATAAAGGAGGCTGCGATGTAGTTTTTACAGGCCACACAGGTAATGGGGCATATTAAAATATGTAAAATATATATTTTTCCATATTTTAACAGCACGGAACAAAAACAAAAGGTTATTCCTAATGGGTGTGGTCAGACCCAAGCATTAGTCTCCATTGTCCTCCCACTCCCATCCACTCATACCATGATGAAATCAAATCCAAAAAGCCTATATCCCTGCCCTCGTAATATCAGATGGAAGCGGGGAAAGTAGGGGAGACCCTTCTTACAAGGAGTAGGAGGCCACTAAAGGAAACTCTTTTTCCCATACATTCATCTCACATGATTTCTACAGTCCATCTGTCTCCTGGCTCTTGAGCATCATTCACGAAGACTCCGGAGGCTCCTCAGGTATCTTCTCCCAGCTGGAAAGCTCCCCACAGCTGAGAGGGGCTTGTGGACACAGGGGGAAGGAGGAAGCAGATCTCGCAATTTGAATTGCATACAGAGCTCAAATCCTGGACACGAGAGGTTGATGGAGCCACTGAGTCCAGACAGAAGCAGCCAGTTAAGTTCCCTTTGTAGGAACCCTTTGGGTTTGTTTGTTTTTCTCGTTTTCTTTTTTTTTTTCTTCTTCTATTTTTTGCACTTTTGGAAGAGAATTCTTAAAATGCCAATTCTTGACATGACCAAGGACTCCGGAACAATGCATAAGAGCCTTATCCCCTCCCCTCTGAAAGGCTGCTAGTTCCCCCCACCGAGGGCACTAGGACGCTGCTGAAAACGGCACAGAACTGGATGAGATTTCGGCTGATTTCACGATGGTGATGACACTGGTGGTGGCAACTTTGGTCGGGGTAATAGGCCCTCGCGCCACGGTACGAGCAAAGGTCTGGAGTGCTTCGTACTTGGAGCGCAAGGCATCCAGCTCTAGCTTCATGCTGCTGTTTTCTCTGGCCAGCTTCTCCACCTCTTGCTGCAGCTCAACCCGCTGCCTCTCGAGCTCCTCTTTCTGAGTCACGCGCTTGATGCGGCAGCTGGCAGCGTAGCCCCGGTTCTTCAGCGTGCGTCTCCGCTGTTTCAGACGGATGACCTCCTCTTTGGTGAGACCCCTCAGGTGCTGGTTCAGCTCCCGTACGGACATTGACACGAGTTCATCATCACTCAGCACTGGGGCATTCTCTCCTGACTCCTCCTTTACCTGCAAATACCAACAGCACAGGGGTAGCAGCAGCCCTACGCGAACGGATGTTCTGGACAGCAGAAAGAGACAAGGCCAGCCCTCAGCAACGTGACAGCCCTACCTGGAAAACATCCCTGCAGCGCTGTAAAGAGCACAAACTCCACTAAAACATCTGTGTTAAACATGGCAGAGATCTGAGCACTGCTGTCATCTGGGTTTGGGTGACCCTCTTAGGTCAGAGAAAGCGGTGTGAACCCAGCAGCAAGATTTTCAAGGAGATAAATGTAAAGCCAGGTGAAGCCTTTTGTTCGTGAAGTCCTAGGTCAGGACCCAGAATTCATAATGAATGCTAAAGATGACACCTTTTTGCAGCATTATGCTGGGATACTAGTGCAGCATCTCAAAAGCAGAACAGCTGCTTGTATGCAGGGCTTAATTCAGCATTTTATGGCTTTTCGTTGAAGATCGCCCATTTGAGCAGTGAACAAAACCAACCCTGCTTGGCTTCAAGGACACAGCCTGATTTGGTTATGCTGGGGCACAGGCCAGAGTGAAGTTACGTGAGAAAACCACACCAAAGCCTTGTGCCTTTTGTCAAGCAGGTTTGCTGCCACCATTATTTTCAGAATCGTAGAATCGAGAGACCTTTAAGATCATTGAATCCTGAACTTTTAAGACACCACCCTTTTGTCTTTTCAGAGACTGCAGGACATATGGAATGAAAAGCTAAAACACTGGAAAGAAATTTCAACAATGCATGCACAGCCCATGCACAGCCCACCATCATACTGGCATGTCTGAGGCATTTACTGTCTCACAGATATCAGAGACACCAGCTGAACACATCCCTTCCCCAATGCCTCCCAGTCCCGAGAGTAAAAGTACTTCAAGCCTGGGAGCACTGGTTTCAGGATGCTGCTAATACCTGCTATACTCAGAAGTCTCTTGGATAGGCAACTGGGATACACCAGCCTCCACGCCATCCCGGAGACTTCAGACCTCTTTCTAGTATTCTTCTACCCTAACCTTTCCTTTAGATAGTGGGAAATTGTATCAGCACTTATTTGTAAGACTCTTTTAGAATGAAAAAGAACAGTCATGTATGACCCAGCACTGCATAGTTCCACAACAGCCTCCCTGGCCACCCAGCCCCACCCACCCAGCCTGCTTGCCTACCTTTAATGCCTTGTTCGGTTTGGGATTAGTCGTCATAACCTGAGCACAGTCTTCCGGACAAAACTGCTCAGAAATTGCAACTGGGAAAACAGAACAAAATTTATAGGTTAACCTCAGAGACGAGGGCAGGGAGAAGATATGAAACACAGTGGCCCAAACTCCCAACTCAACCACCACTGAAGGAAATAACCACACAGTTGTTTGAAGCGCTGCGATGGATTCAGACATTTGTGTTGACAAGTGCATTGCTTTCTAATACTAAGACCTCATATTTTGCTATTAACTACACTAAGATCCAGCAGGGAACACAGGGCAGGGAGGATGGGGAAGGACACCCATAAACAACAGTCACACTAAACATCACACACTGCCTTGCCGTGTACCACCCCTTCCCAAGGGGAGCACAGAGCGTGGCCTCTCCAGCCCCGCCACCTCCCTCCAGAGGAATCCCAGACGCTCCAAATGGCCTATTAGGGACTGAATTAAGAGTTACCTCCGCTCATAAAAGGCACTGAAAAGCCACAAGACAACAACTCCCTTCATTCTTATTTTGATGATTATTAACCCTGCTCGAAATTGAAACAGCAACTCAGAAAGAAGCTGCCTGGTTTGTAACCTGCTTCCAGCGCTGTCCCCACCCAAAGGAGACGCCACCAGAAAACCCGAACAACAGAAACAAAAGCCCCCAATAACAAAGCCAGGCAGGAGTTTGCCTCTCCCAGCACACCAAGACTGTTGCTTCCCGATCCTCCAGCCCCAGGCTGCGAGAGCCGACCTGCTTGATGTATCTAGTGACGTGCAGGCATGTCCATCGACGGACAGACCGTCCCCTGCCGCGACACTGCCCTTCACTCTCACCTTAGCCGGCGACTACACCCCTTTGACCAGCGCCTTGCCGAAAATCCACCTGCCCGCACCTCCACCCAAACCCTTCGCCCTGCGCTGGCGGCAGCACGACGCTCCGACGGGTACCTACCGCGAGCGAGGCGACCACAGCCGTGCCACCATCACAGCCTCTGCCTAAGGCTCCCCAGCGGGGAGGGGGCGAGGCGCGGGGCCCCCCCCGATGCAGGGCGGCTTCGAGGGCTGCACACCCGCGGCACCGCAGAGCGCAGCCTGTCTGGCGGGAGTCCTCTCTCTCTCCCCCCACCTTCTCCAGCCCAGCCCAAACCCTCCCCATTTCCACGTCTGCATCGTGTCACACATCCTAATCATTCATGAAAAATCCAGCCAAAGCATCCCAAGCATGATTCCCTTCTGATAGTTGCCATGGTGACCTTGGGAAAGTAGCCAACCCGGAGACAGTCACCATGGAAACAGAGAAGCCCAAAAGCAATAATGACTTCAGGTCATGTCTGTGCAAAGACATCACGAGGTCGTCGGAGAGTAAACAAACTCATTCATATCTGCAAACAGGGGTGGCGGGATTTGGGGGGTGCAAAGGTGGGGCATGAGGACTGGTGGGAGCCGGGTAGGTGAAGGTGCTGGCTCAGCCCGTGCTGCTGTCACTTGAATTTTATCAGTCAAGACACCTCATCATCACACAACTTACGTAAAGATCAAGATGAAGAGCAGGAGAGGAAAAAAATAATCCTGTAAGTGCAGAGCTGCAAGATACTATCCTAGATATTAGGGAGTGTATTTAGGCGCCTCCTCTATTTTTAAGCCCGAGACAGCACAGCTCTCCCTGTCTGGAGGAGGGACAAGGACAGCCGCACAGCGCACAAGCCAAGATGCTCCGTGATGAATGGACCACTTACAGCAACTGGTGTGCACTGCATTTTCTAGAGCATCACTGAGTCCTTCCCTGCTCTCCTTCAGCACCGAACCCCACCCCGGGCGGACCTCAAACTGCAGCCCCTGCCTTGCCGGGGTCACAGGAGTGAGCTGGGCACAGGGGCAAGTCTCAGCCCCCTGCAGCTGCCCTCCAAAGGATAGGGGAGCGCCCGACCTCCGTCTGCTGCCACGCTTTGTGCTCTTCAGAAGGGCAGGATCCCCTGCGAGCACAGGCACTTCTTCAGACCCCAGCACTGCCCTTTCGCCGTCCATCCATCGCTTCCCTGCCACACCAGGCATTTGTTGCCCAGCCCTACCTCCCGGCCGGAGGCGCAGACGTAGGCCCCAGCAGTCGGGAGGAAGGAAAAAGCTCCTTGTCTTGGCCGGGAGGACTCGTCTCAGAGTTGAGGAGCGCAGAGGCGCTGCCAGTGCGTAGAGGAAAGGGCCGGCAGCCCCCTCCCTGCAGAGGCGCAGCGCCGGGGCCGCAGGCAGTTGGTGCCATAGTTATGCAGTGAGTCACCAGCTGTTTACAGAGTTTGAGCGCTCACATTCCCACAGCATCAGAAACTCTTCCTTCCCTCAGCGGCATCCCCCCTCCCTCGCCACCCCCATCCCTACAAGGGAAGGGGCACGCTGGGCGCGCTGGCCGCACGCCGCGCTGCTAACGCCGGAAAAGGAAAGGCAAAAAGGAGGGGGAGGCCAACGACAGCCCCGTGTCACACCCACCAACTGCACAAAAAGCCTTTTGATCCTCACCCAGCGCGTCTTCAAAGCGTTTTCCGTGCCAGCCGATGGAAAAACTGAACGGGGCCACTTGGCTGCGCTGAGATGGAAAGAAATGTAAAGTACCATGGAAAACACGAGCTGAGGGGGGAGGTTGCCTCCAGTGGGGGTCAGCATGTGGGCTCACCTGCCACCCCAAGCAATGCTCCAGCTCTGCATGATGAAATCCCTACTGGTCACCTGTTGCTCTATGTCACCAAAGCAACAGCTCCTTACCCTGCACATTCCTCAGCAGACAGACAGCACAGATGCCCGGTACAGGGTCTTCTGCTGCACACCCGTCTCCCCCTGCACACCAAGGCATCCCCCCAGGATAGGGGGATCCATCCTCCTGCACCAGGGGTAATGGGCCAGAGCCACTGCTGGCATAGAGATGAATGAGAAGGTTCAGGGCACCATCAGGAATAGTGATACCAGACCCTCTTAAAGGGTGGGAGACTGGGGGCTGCCCTGACCCAAAGGGCAGGGTTCCATAGCACAAGGAAAAACACTCAAACAGGCTCAAGCCTCAGACTCCAGTGCCAGGAAGAGTCTTATCTCTGCACTAGGTGAAGGCACAGGTGTGGTCCAGGCTCTGCTCGAAACCAATACAACAACATTCACAACCCTCACCAGCAGCCCTCCAGGGCCTCAGGCTCCATCTCCCCATCTACTAACTCCTTCCCATCAGAAGTATTTGAGACTATTCAGCTACTAACAAGCTCCTAAAATCAGCATGGCATCTCCCACAGATAGGAAGCAAAATCCACAACAAAATCATAAACCATTCCGCAAACAAGTCATACCCAGCAGCATTCCCCAAACACACTGCACAGGGGTCTTCTGGGACCCTGCTTGCAATTTGATTATTAGAACCCTTCTAGTCTTTACCCTACTCCTGCCCTTCTTTCCTTAATTGCGTTTGCTGCATCACATCTAAAATTAGGAGCTCAGCTTTTTGGAACAAGGACCGTGTTACATCCTGCTCTGTAAGCAGCACGACACACTTCGAACGCTACATCAATAAAGCAGTGAGTAGTAATACACCAACTGTGAGGGGAAAAGGCTTTTCCAGAGCAGCTCCACGCTCATATTTACAGCCAGTGTTTTGACTGTGGGTTACATAAAGAGCCCTTGTAATTCTGCAATAAAGTTACCCATTGACAGCCTTGCCAACGCCCTCTCCCTCACTCAGACGACTCCTATGCCTCTTGCAGCATCCTCCCAAAAACCTGGAGGTCTCCAGCTGACATCCTAAGCCTAGAGGTCTCAGCTTAGAGCATCCAGAGATCTGCAGTTCCTTTGCTTTGAAAGGGAAAGACAGCAGAAAGCCTGACTCAGGCAGAGGCAGGACAGAGCTTTCCACACAAGGCTTGCAATTAAGAAAGAAAACATGCCAGAGTGAGATTTCAGACTTTCCACGCTACAGGGCTTTCCAAGCGTGTTACACATTAAGGAATTACTATAAAGTCGCTGCCGACACCCAACAACTGTGGATGAACTTGAATTTTAAAACTCTTTCTACACCGAAAGACAACCCTAGCCAGAACATGAGCACCTGGCAGACAGCCCTGCTGGTGTTTAGCTTCCATTCTCACACACATACAGCAAACTGAAAACATGCAACCCTCACCTTCCGCCAAGCCAGCGACGACTTCCCGAGGGCAGAAAAACAGCGCAAGGTTCAAGCAGCGACGGGGATCTCTGCCATCACGTCTCAATACAGCACTGACAGCTATGCAGGGAATACTCTACTTGTTCCCAAATGCGGCCATTTAATTCCTAGGCTGCCGTTTAAATTTCTCGTTTATCCGCAAGTTATTCCCAGCTCCAGAGCACCAGCCAAACGGACGTACCTACCAAGGATATCTGAGCTGATAGGTGAAGGGAACTACAGATGCTTAAATCTTCATCGCCGTGCCTCTGCCGCTCGGAGGCACGACATGGATTTCCAGCACATTGCAGCATGGTAGGCAGAGCACCAACCCTCTCCCCATCATTCAAAAATCCATTCTCCTGCTCTGACAACCTTCACACATCCTGTAAGGCAGACTGACGCTTGTCACTCATTTGTAATGAGAGCGGGGAGGGACAGGCTGGTGGTGTGAATCAGAGAGTAGAGAAGCATATGCGAGGCAATATATTTGACATGAAGAGAGAGAAGACACAAGGAGGGGGTGAGTCACTGTTTACTGTTCTAGAGGAGCTCCACGCAGCCCTCGCCCAGCTGGCCAGCTTTCCATTTCCCTTATGGATCGGAACCAGCATCCAGCAGCAAAGAGGAGATTCAGGAACCTTCAGAGCACATTTAAGAGCTGCCAGGACACAGCTCTCTGAGGCACTCTCTGGGGAAGCCTGGACACGGATCAGACAGTCTTCAGTGGTTTGGTAAACAACCTAGTCAGATGCTGCAGAGAGCCTGTGGTTAGGGAGCAGGGATATGGAGTACCAGGCGGGTACGCCTGTGTGTCACCTCTGAAACTTCATGGAGGAGGTGGCTGAAGGGGAAAGGTATGTGACAGCCAGCCCTGGTACCGACAAGCTTACAGCACTTTTTCCATCACACGCTTATAAAATGCGGTGACAGAGATATACTGGAATTACACTTCAGCAATCACTAGCCTAGAGATGCATCTAACCCAGCCACACAAGATGAGCCACCAAGCAACAAATAACTCGCCCGTATGCACAGTTGGATCCTGGGGCAGAGTTGGGATTGGGATTCCTGACTTTGCTGCTCCTGAACCCATGTGCCAGCCATCAAGTCAGACCTTCACCGACTGCTAATAATGGAACTTAGTGGCATCGCTATTTGGCTTCCTGCAATATTGCAAAGCAGTGGCACCCACGATGCAAACTGTCCCTCTGCGTGGGAGCACAGTGGCAGGGTAATTGCTCTCATTACTGCCTTTCCCCCCCAGTCCTTGTGTTGATGGTCACGGAGCACTGCATCCCTTGCGCTTGCTTCATGCTTGGAAGACTCTCTGCCGAAGTTTGAAGATAGCCTCAAACAATAGCTGAGACAGAAGTGGAAACTGCATGTTCGTCTCTACAGGGTGCTGAGCCTGAAACTTCCTGATAATTGAAAGTGCTTGCACCGCTCAAGTATTTCACAGCTGGATGTTTACAAAAATGATCAGCGAGCAAGCTTATCCCACAAACCCCGACTGCCGCAGGGGCCAGCGCTCCCAGCTGTCCTTTCTTCGCTTCCCAAACATCTCACACAGCTAGAGATTTTCAATACCAAGTCCTGCAGCACATTCCACGCCATTAATCATCTTCCAATGCTGATGGAAATCAGAGTGTATCAAGCTGATCTGTATTTTTCCCTTTCAGGAGGCACACAGCAGTACTGAACTCTGTGCCGCAACAGATTGCCGAGACGGGCGACGGCGCAGAAATGACATAAAACATGACAAAGCACGCTGTCCTTGACAGGCAAGTAAAAAAAAAAAAAAAAAAAAAATTTGCCAACAAATTTCTGTCTCTGGTTCAGAAACACTTGTGAAGCAAGGCAGGCACGAGCCTGGCGTAATACAGCCGGGGAACATTTAACAGGGCTCAGGTTCCAAGCCCCGACAGGCTCAGAGCCTGCAGAGCGTCCGGACGGCGGGAGTCACGGTGTGCCCAACCCTGCGGCAGCAGCCCCGTCGCCGCCCGCCCGACGTCCGGCAGCTCGGCCGGGCAGGAGCAGAGTTAACTCCGGTGCCGCGCAGCCCTGCGCGCTGCCATTGGGCAGCCGCGGCGTCCATCACCTCTAGGAAGTGACTGCACGAGGAAGGCTTGAGGAAGGGTTCTCCGCAGGCAGCACCGGGAGGACACACGGAAGGAGAGGGGGGAAAAGCGGAGGGACGCGCGCGCCTTTCATCAGTGGGGAAAAAAAAAAAGAAACCACAAGGTAAACTCATTCGCTCCTAAAACCCCCGACAGCACCACGGCACGACACGCTGGGCTGGGGCGCAGGGCTGAGCTTATCCGCCACAGGGCTTATAAAAAACGAAAGTGCAAGAAAAAGGCGTGCAGCTTTCCAGGGAAACACTTTTGCTCTCGCTGGCTCTCTCCGCCCTCCGCAGTCCCAGCTCAGCTTTAGGTGCGCTGGCAAAGGAGGGGGCGGCCAGGTGAAAGCAAAAATGGAGGCCTTTCCCTTTTCTGTAACAACTTTGCCCAAAGGGGGCTCGTTCCTAATTTGAGACCTCATGGCCTGCTTTCAAAAGAATCCGTAAAATAAATCCTCCACGGAGCAGCCCACGAGGGAAGGGAGCAGGTTCTCAGCCTGAGGAAGAGGAGGAAGCAAACAGACCCTGGCACACTCTGAGAATTTGGGGATTTCGGTTCCCCTCACTCGTGGCCTGGATGTTTTCCCACCTCATGCCACTGCCGTCACGGGGAGTTTGAAGAGGGTTCCCCCACCCACCCCACTTCTGATTAAGTCCCCAAACCGTCCCGCACCCACCAGACAGTCACGCGGCCCTGCCCGCTCCCAGAATGTCACCGTCCCCTTTCCTCCCACTGCCAGTCCCCGGGCGGCCGCAGATCACCCCGTTTTCGGGGCGACCTCATGCACACGCATCCCTGCCCGCAGGCTCCGGGACCAGCCTGAACACACCGCGCACCTCTCCCTCTTTCGACCCAAAAAGCAGCTGTGCTCAGCAGAGATAAGCCCTGACCCCCAGCCCATCCGACGGGCAGCGAGTCTCCCGCCTGGCGCTTCCCGCCGGCGGCTGCTCCTGCCCGATAACCCGGGGCCAGAGAGCGGCCCCCGAAGCTGCCACCACGCCCGGCCACCGCCGCGGCCACGCTGCCCGTCCCCGGCTGCGCCCCGGCTCCCTCCGTACTACAAAAGCTGCTATTTTTAGTCAGCGGAGCGCGCGGCGTCACAACAGGTTTCCTCACATGTATTTTAAGAGCCACTCAAAGGCAGAGGCAGGCAGCGCGCTCAGCCTCGAGGGGCGGGGGGGGAGAAGTG
>VXAY01001192.1:243182-254449 GCA_013399855.1 Oxyruncus cristatus | reverse complement strand
GAGGCGCTGCCGCTCGCGGGGGTTTCGCGGCCGGGCCCCGGCAGGTTGTGCCGTGGTGGTGGCCGAGCTTGGGGAGGGCTGCCGGGGAATAAACCTGTTTGGGCGGGGGGCGGGATGGAGCAGTTTGCTGAGCCTTTGCAGATCGTCGGGTGAGGAGGGCAGCGTCTGAGCGCCCGTGATAGGAGATGGAGAGAAGAAAGTTGTGTCTCTTATTGTGTGTCTTATTTAAGGTGCTGAGATTGCTCGAGCCTGCACTCACCCGGAGCATGAGGGTCTCCTTCATTTACAGCCCCGGATGTGTTAGTCTGGGAGGCTGTTAGAATCAGGTTTTATCAGTGGGAGGCAAGGACTGATGGCATACTCCCAACCATCCCTTGCCCAGCCCTGCCCACAGCTAAAACCTCTGACTCAGGGCTTTGGGCGGTGACAGAGGATGCTCAAAGAGGATGCTCAGAGCAGAAAATGCCCTGAGCAGAGGATGCATCCCAGCTTGGAGCCGCGGCTCCCACCTCTGTTCCCACAGGCAGAGCAAGCTCAGTTTTGCTTGCTGCTTCCAGAAATGCTGCAGTCCATAAATTCAGACCTGGGAAAAACTCCTTGAGGGGCTGCTCTGCCACTTCCTGAGAGCAGGTGGGGTTCAGGCGGATAGCGCTTTGTCTCTTGGGGCTGGTGGAGAGTTGTTTGTCAGCATCTCCCTGCACTTAGCAGGATCAGGACCACCTGACCTTGGCAAAGCTTTCTATTGCCGAGTTTGCCATGTGCATCTTAGCCGAAGGCACAGGTGTGATGATGCAGGTTGCTGAGGTGGGCAGGCTCTGCCTGAACCAGAGGCATCAGAAGAGGGTGAAGCTGTCCTGGGCAAGCTCTCCCCCTCTGTCTCCTTCACACCTGCCTCCATCTCCCCTTCAATCCAGCACCAGGACGATGAAGTCGTACCAGAAGCTGACAACGCCGCAGCCGGCAGGATGCCAGGTGGAGGAGGAAGGGGCTGCCCCGGTGACCCCTGCCCGTGGGAGGATGGCCCCGTGGTGGGTGGGCAGTGGGCTGCTGGTGGCTGCAGTGCTGCTGAGCACCATCACCGTCTGGGTGCTGCGGCAAGTGTCGGGGGGCTGGCTCGGACCCACCCCGCCCCCCAAATGTCTCCTGGTGCCTGAAAGCCATCGATTCGACTGCTACCCAGAGCGGCACGTGGTGGTGACCCAGGAGCTCTGTGAAAGCCGAGGGTGCTGCTTCATCCAGAGCCCCTCGCCGGCGGAGGGCAAGCAGGGGGTGCCCTGGTGCTTCTATCCCCCTGACTTTCCCAGCTACACCCTAGAGAGCCTCAATCAGACAGCGCTGGGCATGGTGGGGTTGCTGGTGCGAAGGGAGAAGGCCTATTACCCCCGGGACATCGAGATGCTGAGACTGGACGTGGAGTTTGAGACAGACACACGGCTGCACATCAAGGTGAGGTTCCTCATGGCTGCCTTCCTGACCCTTGCACCTGCCATCCCACAGGTAACTGCCCCCTGCTGGGACCGAGTGTGGAAGCTGCTGTGCTCCAGGCCAATGAGTATCTCTAGCCCTTTGTCCTCTTGCTTTGCTGGTCTTTAAACCACTTTTTCTCCCTTTTGCAGATAACGGATGCGGCCAACCCACGGTACGAGGTTCCCCTTGATGTTCCCCGGGTGATGAAGAGGGCAGAAAACCCCATCTACAGTCTGAACTTCTCCTGGGATCCCTTTGGGGTGCTGCTGCAGCGCACTGCGACGGGGACAGTGCTGTAAGATCCCACCTTGTCCTCATCCTGTGTCAAGTGGGGAGAAACTTATCGCACCCTAGGCAGGCTCCAGCATGATTTCCAGAGGTTTTTCAGTGGGAAAACCCATGCTTGCAAGATCTCCAGCCAATTATTGCTTTTTGTCTTGCATCTTTTTAGCAGTGCTCACATGGGGATGCGGCAGCACGTGGTTTCCTGGCCCCACGGGCTGGCCATGTGCAGGACTGGGTAGGATCAGCAGCTCTCCAGAAACCTCCCCGTGCCCTGATTCCTCCTGAGGTCCTACACCAGCCAAACATTTTGCAGGTTCCCAGCACATCACTAATAAGTGACGTGGTGGCTCAGGAAAAGGGCCAACAAAGGGTTGTGGCTTTGCCCATTTCACGCTTCTTTTGGGTTTCCCTGGCTGTTGAAGCTATAGGGACACCCAGAGTTCCAGGCTTTTTGTGGAAAAGGACTGCTGGTGACTTTGCTGTACTGCTCTCTGTCACCTCCATGGCTTTGCCCACACTAAGCTGTTGACAAGCACTGACAGCTGGGCGATGTATGGTCAGGGTGTTTTGGGATCCCATCTTTTCCTCCTCCTTCCCATTTGCTGGTGACTGTGGTCTGTCTTGTACTTGGGAGCTGCTTTATCAGTGACAGCAGGCTGAGAAGCCCCACCACCATATCCCCTTGGTGGTTAATAATAACCTGGGTGGAAACTTCTGGTGTCAAAGGGAAGGCTGACCCTGTGCACTGGGTCAGGCTGGTTTAGGCTCAGGCTGTTCCTTGCCTCCAGCCAGACCCAAATTTACTCCTGGGCCAAGGTGTGGGGGTGGGATGTGGGGTGGGACTTGTGCTGCTTCACTGGCCCTTGGGATGCTTCAAGAGCGAAGGGATCAGTTGTTGATGGGGAAACGGATCCCAGTGGGTCCCAGCATCCCCCCTTGACCCTCTCTTTTCCTCGGTGTAACCCTGGCAGGCTCAACACCACTGTGGCCCCCTTGATCTTCGCTGACCAGTTTCTCCAGATATCCACATCACTCCCATCCAGGTTCCTCTATGGGCTGGGGGAGCACCGTGGCAGCCTCCTGCACAGCCTGGACTGGAACACCCTCACGCTGTGGGCCCGCGACGTCTCTCCCACGGTACATCTGTCCTGTCCCCACGGGGGTGCAGGGGGTGAGGACGGGGGTGCTGCTCTCCCATGCTTTGGACAAGTCCTGGGAAAACAGGGCAGGGGTGGGCAGCAGCACTGGGAGGGGCTGGGGATGATCAAGGCTGACAGGCAGGTATGTGCCAGGGAGGATTTCAGAGCAATTGCAAAATGCTCTTGGCACTCCGAGGGCACCGGGTGTTTTCCACTCCGCCCTGCTGCTCGTGCAATGTGTTGTGGTGAGGCAGGAGGTTTCCCTCTCACTCAGCCCAGCTCGGTAGCCCTTTAACTGCAAGGAAGAAGCAGCCTCCCATGGCCGGCCCTGAAACCATCCTTATCCCTTGCCTTGTCCTCCACAGGCGTGACAGGTACCTGGTTAGGTGGTGGCAGCATATGCAGCTCAGGGGCATTTATTCACACTCAGTGACACAGGGCTCTCCTGCTTTGCCTCTGCTGTCTTACCTGGCACCTCTTCCTTGCAGGAGTCATTCAACCTGTACGGTGCTCACCCCTTCTACCTGCTGATGGAGGAGGGCGGAGATGCTCATGGGGTTTTCCTTCTAAACAGCAACGCCATGGGTAGGTATGTTAGGGGACCCCAGGCCAGCTTGTCCCTGGTGGAGGACCTGGCAGGTGGGGACAGATGGGAGCTACTGGAGTGGCCAGTTTGGGAACCTGGGGTAAGAGGAAGCCATAAAAGGGAAAGATGTGGTTTGATGGCTCCGTTATTGAGCGCAGCCATCTGTTTCCTGGCTACAGCGAGGCTCTTTAGCAACTGCTGAGCAGTTTAACCACACACCCAGTTGCTGAGTTGCCATCGGGAAAGCAAGTCCCCTGCATGCAGGTCCATGCCTATTCCCCCCTCCACTGAAACATCCTTGCCCCCAGGCCTGGCGGCGTGGCATGGCTGGGGTGCAGCCGGGGCTGCCGTCTGCTGCCCACATTTCCCCAGCTGTGCCGCGCCAGCTGCGGCCATGGGATCTGCCTGTGTGTGCCAGCTGATAACACAGCAGCTCCTGCGGGCTCCTGCCATGTCGGGGAAGGCACCGGTGACCACCCAGCGCTCCCAGCAGCTGCTGCTTGCAGCCAGCTGGGGCGATGCTGCGCTCACCGGGGCTCTGGCAGCTCCAGCTGCGCTGGGATCTGTTGCAGCGATGATGCTGCTGAAGAGGAGCTCTCGTGTGAGATGCAGCCACCTGAGCTGAGATTCAAGGGCTCATTCATGTGGAAAGCCCTTCCCAGGAAAGGCCTTGCTCCCACACGCTCTCTTCGACAAGTAGCTCTAGATTCACTTAGGAGGGGGCTTTGGGGGAGAACATGAAGGAAAGCACTGCACTGCACGTGCTTGATCTTGGTCCAGCAGTGGAAGCCGGCACAGCTTTGAGCTTAAAGAGCAGATTTTTAAGATAGCATAAACCACTGATGTCCCCTGGGCTGTGATGATTTAAGCTTCCAGACACCCATTTAGCATCTGCTGAGTGCAAGGCAGAGATTTCTCTATTCCCCTGAGCATTGCCTGTGGTGCTGCCTGGTCCCCATCATGTGGGCTGAGGTCTGGAGGTTGCTCCCCAGTTGTCACTGTCTTTTTCCCTTCTCCTTCCCCCTCAAAGAGGTGGCCCTGCAGCCTGCTCCGGGCCTGACCTGGAGGACCATCGGAGGGGTGCTGGATTTTTACATCTTCCTGGGGCCCGATCCTAACATGGTCATCCAACAGTACCAGCAGGTGATAGGTAAGTGCCCGCACCCCACCATGGCTATCTGCAGCACCTTCCCCATGCCCACATCCCTGTCTCATCCCAGCTTCACCATATCCCAAGCCCTCCCACCTGGGGAAGGATCAGTGTCCCCCAGCCCTCCCAGCGCATCTGGGGGCAGCGAACACTTCCTTTTCCCACTTCTCCCCTTACTTTCCTATCCTGTTGAGATGCTGCTGTCATCTCAGGACACCCCAGCCATGCTTCCATTCTCCCACTGCAGGTTTCCCAGCCATGCCGCCCCTTTGGGCTCTCGGCTTCCACCTCTGCCGCTGGGGCTACGGATCCAGCAATGGGACCTGGCAGACCGTGAGAGCCATGAGGAACTACCAGATCCCCCAGGTAATCCCTCAGGCCCCGTGGAGTGGGGGGTCCAGGCTCCATCCCCCATCCCTGAGCCTCTGTCCCGCAGGACGCGCAGTGGAATGACATCGATTACATGGACGGGTACCGGGACTTCACCTTCGATTCCCAGAGATTTGCCTCCCTTCCCTCGCTGGTGGAAGACCTCCACAAACATGGGCAGCGCTATGTTATGATCTTGGTACTCCTCCTCCTCCTCCCCCCCTGTGCTGTCTTTGCTGCAGAGCTGGGATGTAAGACCAAGGTGTAAGGGATGCTCATGACCCCAGCTGATCAACCCTGGCTCCAAGGATTTTTGTGTGAGACTGGTCCCCCGTGGTGGACAGGCAGCTGTAAACTGCCACTGGAAATCCCCCTAATGCAGGGACCATGGACACACAGGTCAGGTTTTCATGCTGTGCTCCTGTCTGCTGCAGGGCTACAGGGATGCCCCTGACCTCCATGGGTGGAGGAATGGAGGAACTGTAGGTCAGGCAGTTTAACTCGTGGGTGCTCAGCTCGGGTGCCCCCACATCCCCATGAGTGCTGGGATCTTGTGACCTGGCTGGGATCTCCGTTCTTCCCTCTACAAAGAATGGGGGCACAGGTTCTGCTTGCTGGGGCCAGTGGGAACCCTCAGGTCCTTGCAGGGAAAGGTTGGATTCCCTCCCCTTCAAACTCCCCTTAGTAGCCCAAGCCCGTCCATGACCTGACATTTCTTGCATAAGCACAAGATTTCTTGTATTTGTCCACCCCCTCCCCAAAACATCCTAACGTGTCCTGGGGACTTGCAGAAGTGGCATTTTAGAAAACATGCCTGGAAGCATTGAAGCAAGTTTCTGTTCCCCTTGGGGCAAACAGCCACCGGGTTTGGGCTCTGGCTGACCCTGTCTGGGTTCTCTTCTGTGAATCACAACGGTCTGGCCCGGGGAAGGAGCCACGGTCTGCCTGGAATGGCACTAACCCTCTGCTCTGTCCCCAGGATCCTGGCATCAGCAGCACCAACCCTCACGGCTCCTACTGGCCTTTTGATGAGGGCTTGAGACGGGGTTTGTTCCTCAACACCACCCAAGGGCAGCCGCTCATCGGGCAGGTGAGGAGCTCCAGGGGGAAATCCCAGCCCCGTGGGTTATGCAATAGCAGGGTTGGGATTTCATCCCTTACAGTAGAGGGAAAGACAAGTGGCCAAGGGACTTCTCCAGGATGATTGCCAGAGCCTGGCTCAGCCTTTGTAATCATGTGTCACCTTCTGGTGTCTTCACCAACCCCAGGAGCCTGTCCAGCAGAGGAGCCTGTGGAAGTCATATGAGTTTAACAGAGTCAGCAGTGCTGCCTAAGGCTGGTCATCTGATTTCTCTCCCTTCCTGTTTCTGGGGTGAGGGGAGTTTGTCTGGCATGGACAGTACATCTCCAGATCTGCTCTGCAGTGCTTCCCTCCCAATTTGACCCGTGTGACTGTTTGCTCCCACTGTCTCTCCCTCACCATCTCCAAGGAGGGGGCTTTTGATGTAGCTTAGAAACATGGAGGAAAATAAATTGGCTAAAATTCCTGAAATGAGGCAAAGCATGGAGAAATCATGGCTTTTCCCTGACATGCCCTGGGCAACGTGGTGTCAGGGCTCGTGCAAGTGGAGGGAGAGCAGGTGCTGCTTCATCTGTCACTGCCCATGGACTGTGGGGGGTCCTCAGCACCCCAGTACTCCTGGTACCGTGGAGGAAGGAGGGGTGCTGTGTACGTATCATCCAGGACTCGAAGCATTGTCCAGGGTTTAATTTCTGGGTTATTGCCTGTTTCACCCCTGGTCCTTCACCATGCTGTGGTACCTGTTCCTGGTGGCAGCTCCCCGCAAATCACCTGCTTGATGAACCCGTGGTTTTTTTGTGTCCCTGCAGGTCTGGCCTGGTTTCACTGCTTTTGCAGACTTCTCCAACCCAGACACGCACCAGTGGTGGCTGGAGAACTTGCAGCGCTTCCATGCCCATGTGCCCTTCGATGGCCTCTGGATCGTAAGTCCCTCCTTGCCTCTGGGTCACCTCCTGCCAGCATCTCAGCTCACACCCAGCGTGTGTCCTGGCGGGACTGTCTGCAGCTTTTCCAGGTCTATCCACTAATCCCCAAAACAACATGCTTGAAATTGCTCCACAATTTTCTTTGCTTAGGACATGAATGAGCCATCCAACTTCATGGATGGATCTGAACACGGCTGCCCCCCAGGAGAGCTCGACAGCCCACCCTACACTCCAGGTAAGGAGGGAGATGAGATACAAGGCTGTGCAGGCATATACTGCATGCTTTGAGACCTCTGCCAACCGAGTGTGGTGGGGGAAAACCATTTCTAAGAGACATTCTGTCTGTTTTACATCCTGAATGTCTCCACCTCTACTTGCATGTGCCATTATCAGTGTCTAAGCCTTACACACTTGTTGGGGCCATGTCAGGGTGCAGGATGGGGCCATTTTGTGTGAGCTTTTGGCACTGGGCTGGCAGTGATGGCTCCTGTGAGAGGGCTAACCCAGAGCCAGCAAGTGAGGGGGGGATGTCCACATCCCCTGCACCTGCCCCCCCACCGGGTGCCAACTGGGCTCTCTCTGCTGGCAGCCGTGCTGGGCGATTCCCTCTCCTCCAAGACAGTGTGTGCCTCGGCAAAGCAGAAGGCCTCGGTGCACTACAACCTCCACAACCTCTACGGGCTGATGGAAGCCAAAGCCACGGCAAGGTACCTGAGCATCCCGCTTCCTGACAGCCTGGGGATGGGATGGAACAAAATCCTGCTCAGATGGGGATGGGAATTTGAGTGCCTGACTTCAAGGGGACATTCTCTGGCTGCTCGCAGCCTTCAGGGTGAGAATAACCCAGGAAAAGAGGGGAGTTGACTCTGCTCTGGGAGGGATGGGTGGATGAGGCTAGTCCTGGTGCCAAACCTTTGCTGTACCACTCAGGCCAACTCTCCAGCACTGCAGGGCTGCCACAGGGCTGAACCTCTCCCTCAACTGTTGTGGGATAAGGCAAATGCCTGGGGAGCTGCTCTCACCTCCTGGCCCTGCCTCTCCCTGTTGTTTTCCAGTGCCTTGATCCAGATCCGGGGGAAGCGTCCCTTCGTCATCTCCCGTTCCACCTTCCCCAGCCAGGGCCGGTACTCAGGGCACTGGCTGGGAGACAACCGGAGCCAGTGGAAGGACATGTATTACTCCATCCCAGGTGGGTGGCACAGAACGCACTCAGGTGCCCTACCAGCTCTCCCAGCTCCACTGAGCTTTCTGCTTGTTTGGAGACACCTCCCTGCGCCCTGCTGACTGTCCCTGCTCTCAGGGCTGCTGAGCTTCAGCCTCTTCGGTATCCCACTGGTGGGGGCGGACATCTGCGGCTTCTCCGGCAGCACCTCGGAGGAGCTCTGCACCCGCTGGATGCAGCTCGGTGCCTTCTACCCCTTCGCTCGCAACCACAACACCCAGAACGAGAAGGTCAAGGGCAACGTGCCCGGTGGGAGGCATCCTAGGGGTGGGATGCGGGATTTGAGACGCGGGATGGAGGGTGCAGGATGGGGGATGCGGGATGGTGGCGGTGGGGTTGGGATGGGACGGCTGCTGACTCCCTGCATCTCCCCCAGGCCCAGGACCCAACAGTGTTCAGCCCCGCGGCCAGGACGGCCATGAAGGACGTGCTGCTGACCCGATACTCCCTCCTGCCCTTCCTCTACACCCTTTTCCACCATGCCCACCTGCAAGGGGACACTGTTGCTCGGCCCTTGTTCTTTGAGTAAGACCATCCCCGCTGGGATCTGGGGAGACACTTGGGCTGAATCACAGAGAAGTGGCTGATAGAGCAGCGTCTCCATCCTGCCACAGGTTCCCCCGGGATGTGGCCACCCTGGGGCTGGACAGACAGTTCCTGTGGGGCCGGAGCTTGCTGGTGACACCGGTGCTGGAGCCCGGGGTGGACTCAGTCACAGGCTACGTCCCCCGAGGCACGTGGTACGACTTCTACACGGTGAGGAACAGCACGGCACTTGGCCAGGGACTGGGTGATCCCTGCTTGACCATCTCGGGACTGCGGGTGGGAAACCCCGGCTGAGCCCAGCAAGCCCTGATGGAGGAAGCAGTGGGGATGGCTGCTCCCCAGACCCATGCCTGAGCACCCTGCTGTGCCCCTGACTCCCTCACACCTGTGTTTCTCACCGCCTGCCCAGGGCTCCTCAGTGAACAGCAGTGGGGAGATGTTGAAGATGTCGGCTCCCCTGGAGCACCTCAACCTGCATGTCCGGGAGGGTTCCATCCTGCCCACCCAGGTGAGTGCCCACCCATCACCTCCCTGAGTGCTGTCTGCAGTGTGTGTGCCCCCCAGCACCTCAGCTCCCAGACCCCCATCCCCAGTGCTCACAGCCCTACAGAACCCATGTCTTTGAACCCCAGAAACCAGGGACCACCAGTGAGGCGACTCGAGGGAACCCCCTGCGCCTCATCGTGGCTTTGTCCTCGAGTGCCACTGCCTGGGGGGACCTTTTCTGGGACGATGGCGAGAGCCTGGACACCTTTGAGCGGGGCAGCTACTCCTACCTGGTGTTCAATGTCACACAGGTGGGATGTGGTGGGGAGGGCAGGAGTGGGGGGTCCCGTGGCGTCTGGGCACCTTGAGCTCATGCTGTCCCCTCCTGCAGAACATCTTCACCTCCACCATCCGCCATGCCAGCACTGAGGCCACCAATGTCACCATTGGCACACTGAGCATCTTTGGGGTGCAGAAGCCACCCAGCAAGGTCCTTCTGAATGGCCAGGAGAAGCCCTTCTCCTACCTGGACAACCAGGTACAGCCCCATCTTGGACTGCCCTGTCCTGGGTGGAAGTCTCAATCTTGAGGGGCTCCACCCTGCCTCCTCCAGCCCTAAGGGTCACAAGGTTGGTGACCAAAGAGGTGGGTGAGGACACCGTGTGGCTCTTCTGCCACACCAGGGTTCAGGGGCAGCGAAGCTCATCCGAGCTGGGTAGGGGAAGGCATTCTCCCCTTCCCTCCAGCCAGGGCTGTACCCCAAAATGTTTTCTCTCCCCCTACAGGTTCTCACTGTGAGTGACCTCGGCATCAGCCTCAGCAAGGGCTTCTCCCTGCAGTGGCTGTGAGCAGGGGGCCGTGGGGTCACCCCCCCCTTGCCAAGACCACCCATCCAGGAGATGCTTGATGCTCCAGTCCCTGAAGCTGGAATGCTGCTGTGGAGGAGGCGTTGGGGACTGTCACTCTCTGCTGTGTGTCCCCCTCCAGCGTGGCTGGGGACAGGGGGCATGGAATGGGGGCTTGGCCACCGGGTGTCCCCCGCATGGTCCCAGGTGGGTGGTGTGGGTGGAGGTGTGGGCACCCACGGTCCCTGCTGCAATAAAGGCACGTGGAGAGCTTGTCGTGGGCACATGAAGTGGGGACAGAAGGGGTGGCATAGGGGAAGAAAGGGTGGGCGGCTAGTTGCTGTGGAAACCCCAGTTTTTACGCCCCTGACCTCAGTTCTCCTGATTCCATCCCCCTGATTCTGGCTATTCAGTTTCAGCCCCACTCCAACCCCCCTAATTCCAGTGCCACATCCCAGACCCCAAATTTCAGCCACTACTCTCAGCTCCCCAGTTTCAGCCCTTGACTCCAGCATCCCACCCCACCCCTTCGCCTCCCCTCTCTGATCCCAGACTCCACAGTCACAGATTCACAGAATCAATCAGGTTCGAAAAGACCTCCGAGAACATCAAGTCCAACCCGTGACCAATCACCACCTTGTCAACCAGACCGCGGCACCGAGTGCCACGTCCAGTCGTTTCTTCGGTGACTGCACCACCATTCCAATGTCTAATTGCCCTTTCTGTGATGAAATTCCCCCTAATGTCCAACCTAAACCTCCTCGGCGCAGCTTGAGGCTCTATCCTCTTGTCCTAGCTGCGTGTAAGAGGGGGCCCAACCCCAGCATCACCGAACAGCCCCTAATTTCAACCCCTAACTCCACCGCCCCATCCCACGCCCTCGACTCCCCTCTCTAATCCCCAGACGCCCGCAATCAGCACCACCAATCTCAGCCACCCCAGTCCCAGCCCCTCTCCGGCCTCGGCACCCCCAAGTCCCCCGAAGACCCCCCGGCCGCGCCCGCCGGGGGTGCAGTTCCTCCCCCGGCCCGGCAGACGGCGCTGCCCGGCGGGGCGGGGCGGGCGGTGCCGTGGGGCCGCAGGGCGGTGCTTCCGCTTCCGTGCGGCGGCCGTCGGTCCGTCCGTCGGTCCGCCCGTCAGTCCGTCGCTCGGTCCCGGGTGTCGG
>VXAY01001192.1:162044-243033 GCA_013399855.1 Oxyruncus cristatus | reverse complement strand
ACCCGCCGCCCGGAGACTTCATCGCTCTGGGCTCCAAGGGGCAGAGCGGCGAGGGCAAGGCGGCCGTGGCGCTGCTGAAGCCGGCGCCGCCCGGGCTGCCCTCGGAGCGCAAGCGGGACGCGGCCGCCGCCCTGGCGGGCCCGGCGGGGCTGCCCGGGCTCACCAAGCGCCCCAAGCTCTCCTCCACGCCGCCCCTCAGCGCCCTGGGCCGCTTGGCAGAGGCGGCCGTGGCGGAGAAAAGAGCCATCTCACCCTCCATCAAGGAGCCGTCTGTCATCCCCATCGAAGGTGAGGCCTGGCTGTGCTCCTACCCTCGCAGGAAACCAGGGAGAAATTTCTATTCTTCTTTCCCTGGAGCCTTTCTTGAAGCCCATACACTATATTTCCTCTGCTGGATATAGGGCTGAAATCACAGTTTTCTCCTCTGTTTGCGCTGGGTTGTGTTCAGTCTGTCTGAGAGCTGTTTAATAGCAGCATGTGAAATAATCCCTGAGGAAACCTCTGAGTTTGGATTGTGGTATTTGATTTGCATATTTCTTTAGCAGACTCTGGGTCTGAACGTTGCCTTCTGAGTTGTCATTCCATTTCTGGTGTTTGATACTTTTGCAGAGGAGTCTGCTAGCATGGAAAAATAATCAAGGGGCATTGTCAGGTGTGAGACAGAACTTTTAGTGACAGTTGAGTAGCAAAAAGCTGTGGCAGGGGCTGTAGGTGAGCTGGTCCATGTTTTGCTGTCCTGCAGCATCTCAGGGCGGGTTGTTTCGCATGAGGGTAATGCTGATGCCTGTTTGTTGGTGCTTGCAGTTGTCCCCACGGTGCTGCTGGATGAGATTGAGGCAGCAGAAGCAGAAGGCAACGATGACCGTATCGAGGGGGTGCTGTGTGGAGCTGTGAAGCAGCTGAAGATGAACAGAGCCAAACCTGACACCACGCTGTACCTGAGCCTCATGTACCTGGCAAAAATAAAACCAAACATATTTGCCACCGAAGGGGTTATTGAGGTGAGGACTCGTGAGCTTACTGATGTATCCCTGCTGCCAGCTTGTGAGCAGAGTTGCAGTTTCTCTCAGGCCAGAGCATGGCAGTGTAAATACGAGACCTCTGATGTCTTTGTAAGTGCCAGAGCTCAGTGCAAGCTCCTGAAATTTCTGTTTCTCTTTCTACAACTTCTCTGTGTGCTTTCTTGCCAGATGACTTGTTTATTTTATGTTTTGTGGATGATATTTCAGGCACTGTGCAGCCTACTCCGACGAGATGCCTCCATCAACTTCAAAGCCAAAGGCAATAGCCTCGTGTCGGTCTTGGCCTGCAACCTTCTCATGGCAGCTTACGAAGAGGATGAGAACTGGCCAGAGATCTTTGTCAAGGTTGTTGAACCAAGGGACACTTCTGTGTAGTGGGCAGTCTGGGTGGAATCAGCCAGCGCTGGGAGATGTGGATGTGTTGGGGTAGGAGAACAGCAGTGGATTTATTCCTGCTACAGGGAAGGGGGTAGCCAGTATGGGAATGCAGCTGGAGGAGGCAGAAATTGGAGACTGGCCCCATGCTTTTAAAGAGAAATCTCCAGAGTTTGCTGGAATGCTGTGGCTTCCTTTGCCTTTTGTTTGCTTATCTTTGCTCCTTTCTGAGATGCCTTTGACAGTCTGTATTGATTATTTTACTGTATTATAAGTGTTGTAGAGACTCCTTACTTTTGTTTGGACTGTAGGGATTAAAACAGTCCGTTAATTTAAAAGGGCTGAACTGACCAGCTTCTATATTTTGGTGGTAAAAGGTTGTTGTGAAGTCTTTGCTAAAGCTGATCAACTTTCTTGCTTGAGAAGGGTTGGTGCCCAGTAGAGCTTGAGATGTGATGTTTTGGTTTTTTGCTCTTATGTGACTTGCCTGCAGTCATCTGGTCTGTTTTTCATCAGTGGTCATGCTAGTTTCCTACTTTTGCATTTGCATGTTGGAAATCCATAAAAACTCAGAGATATTCCCTCAATTAATCAGTTATAAAAAAAGCATGAACATGGATTGTGTTCCCTTCTGCAGGTGTACATTGAAGACTCCCTTGGGGAGCGCATCTGGGTGGACAGCCCTCACTGCAAGACATTTGTGGATAACATCCAAACAGCTTTTAACACAAAGATGCCTCCCAAGACCATGCTCTTGCATGGGGAAGTTGGACGTAGTGGAGGGGACCTTAGTGCTGGTAAGAAGATGTTTGGGAAAACCAGGAACAAAGGTTTAGGGAGAGGATGGAGCCTGCTGCACTTAGTGACTTGTGAGAATAGGTTTTCATTGGGTGGAGTCATGTAGACCAGACTTTGAGTTCCAGCCATTGCATTTCCTCTCTTTGGGGTTCTTGCACGTCCAGGGGATGTTTGAGGGTAGTGAAAAGTGGGCCTGTATGTGATGCAGTGTGAGGAAGTGACTGACTGTGGTCTCCTTCAGTGTGATTGATCTCTAGAAAGGGGAGTTGTCTCTCAAAGTGTGCTGTGTCCTGGTCTCTCTTAGGGAGTAGCCCACACCCTTCCATGACAGAGGAGGAAGACAGCCAGAGTGAGCTGCTGATTGCTGAGGAGAAAATGAGCCCAGAGCAGGCGGGCCAGCTCATGCCCAGGTACAGTGCCTCGTCCTCTCCTGACACAGCTGTGTGGCAGATGTGTCTGCGCTCACCCCCCCTGCAGAGCTGTGGCAGGGAGCTCCCTTTTTGCACTACCTGTCCTGTGGCACCTGCTGGGGGATGTTGAACATCTGATAAAACTGGTTCCAGGAGAAAAGAGTAGATTTTATTTGTTCATAATGGATACCACAAAAAAGAACGCTGATGTCTGCACTGGCTTGTGTGGAAATGAATAAAGTGTAGTTTGTGTGGTCCAGGTATGAAGACCTTGCAGAGAGTGTGGAGGAATATGTCCTAGACATGCTGCGGGACCAGCTCAACCGGCGCCAGCCCATGGACAATGTCTCCAGGAACCTCCTTCGGCTGCTGACAGCAACCTGTGGCTACAAAGAGGTGCGTCAGATGGCTGTGCAGAGACTGGAGATGTGGCTGCAGAACCCAAAGGTAAGGATAGGACCTGTTTAAGCACAACTCTGGTGTGGAATCCAGGCAGGAGGGCTGCATACTGTACCCCACTTACGTTTCTGATCTGTAATGGCAAGTGACTGGAGCCTTTCTGCTCTTCCTCTGCAGTTGACCAAACCAGCTCAGGACTTGCTGATGTCAGTCTGTATGAACTGCAACACCCACAGCTCAGAGGACATGGAAGTTATCTCCAACCTGATCAAGATTCGTCTCAAGCCAAAAGTACTTCTTAACCACTACATGCTGTGTGTCAGGTGAGTGACTGGGTCTGTGATGGGGAGAGAAAGCGCTGTGGAAGATGTGTCCAGGGCCTTGAGTGGTTTTAAATACCAGCTTGGACTCAGGGGTGTCCTGTGTTCATTTATATGAATTTCATTGTCCTGGAGGTCTTTCAGTTGTCCTTTTATATTGTTGGATGTGTGTGCTGTTCCATCCTTTTCACTTTTGTGTGCTAAATAGTTCAAAGAGAAGTAGGAACAGTGTGTCCAGCTGCAATGAAATGTCAGTTCAGGTATCTCTGTTCCTCCCTTGCAGAGAACTGCTGAATGCACACAGGGATAACCTGGGCACCACCATTAAGTTTGTGATTTTCAATGAACTATCAAATGCAAGAAATCCCAACAACATGCAGATCCTGTATACTGTGCTTCAGCACAGCTCAGAGCAAGCTCCAAAGGTAGGTGCAGTGTCTTGTGCGACTGACGGTGACCCCAGAACCCCACTTGACAGATTTAGTTGAGGGTCAGATGAATCTTTTCACAGACAGCTGTCTGATCTGTGCCATACTATTATATTATTATTACTTTTGGTTGGAATGAACGTACATGGGCTCTTTCTAACTCGCACATTCTGGGTGACCAATCTTGTGGTAATGCAGTTTCATGAGAGAAATGTAATTACAGTTTGGAGGACAGGACACCACCAGCGTGGTTTCCTTGTGTCTTTTCGTTTTGTGGATGCAGATTCATTACAGTGCACTGAAGGTTTTCTCTTTCTGTGTGGCCCCAGTACCTGGCAATGGTGTTCCAGGACCTCTTGACCACCAAGGACGATTACCTGCGGGCCTCGCGGGCTCTGCTGCGAGAGATCATCAAACAGACAAAACACGAGATCAACTTTCAGGCCTTCTGTCTGGGTCTTATGCAGGAACGCAAGGAGGCCCTGTATGCAGAAATGGAATTCAAGGTACCACTTTTTTGACTCTTGTGCTTCTGGATGTGCCAGTGATGTATTGGGCTGTTCTTGTATCTGCTTTTCTGACCGTTCTTTCTTTTGCTCTTTGGTATCTTGAGTGAGTCACTATTTGTGTGTCTCATAGCAGCACTCTCATGTTTAATTTCCAAACATCCCTGATCATCATTTTTTATGACAAAACACTTCCAGAAGGCAGCTTTGGGTATTGCTGATTCAACTCACTTTTCTTTTTCTATTTAAGGAGCGTTTTGTCATCCACATAACTGATCTGCTAGCTGTCTCCATGATGCTTGGTATCACAGCCCAGGTGAAGGAGGCTGGAATTGCTTGGGATAAAGGAGAGAAAAAGAGTAAGCAGAAGAACCTAGGTTCCCTCTGAAGATGGGCAGCTTGGTAGATGACTCTGATGTTGGGGGAACATTGCAGCTGGGGCTGGGAAGAGGTGTAAGCCTCCACTCTGAATAGGGGCATGGGGACCCCTGCTGTCATCCTGAGACTGACAGAGATAGGAGATGTGGCAGTTGTATGGTTGGGTGTTTCTTGTATCTATGGGAGCAGTGGTTGAGAGGCTGGGGAAAAGGAGCTCTGTATGGGGGAGCCTTAAGCTTGAAGGGGCAGCCATAAGGATTACCAAGTACCTGGGGGTTGAAAACACAGGCCTTTGGGATGGCACTGAAGTGACTGCCCAGGTGCCTCCTCCTCACAAAGTTAATTCACCTGTGCTACATGTTGGGGGTTTTGCTGCAGCATGTGTCAGAAAGCAAAATGCATGTTCTGTCAGTGCTGGGGTGCTCAAGGCTCTCGGATATACTACTCCCCTTCTCTGGTTCCCCTTGTCTAGTGAAGATATCCCTGCCTATGTTACGGGGGTTGAAATGAGATGATCTTTAAGGTTCCTTCCAACCCAAACCATTCTGTGATTCTGTGATGCCTCAGAGCCCTGGTACCTGTGTGCTCTTGAAACTGCTACCCTCCTGCTTGGCTCCTGGTGGGGCTCCTGGTACATGTCTACTTTGTGACCTGACTTCTTTTTCAGACCTGGAAGTGCTGCGCTCTTTCCAAAACCAAATTGCTGCTATCCAACGTGATGCTGTCTGGTGGCTTCATACAGTTGTTCCATCTATCAGCAAGCTGGCTCCAAAGGACTATGTGCACTGGTGAGAGTCAGCCTGGTCATCTCTGTCCCTTCCCCAGCAGTATGATATATTAGGAAAAACCAGGCACATGGCAGGCCTTGGTTAGATTTCTCTGCCCTTATCAGACAGGTAGCAGAAACAGTTTTAGCAGGCTGAGACTGTCTCCCTCTCTGAAATTCCTTCAGATGCATCCTCTTACCAGAAATACATGATAATGGAAAATCTTTCCAATTTGTGTTATTTGTGTCCACTCAATATGGGATTTCTCATTACCTGACCAAAACACAATCCCTGTGGACCCCTTGTTTTTTTGTCTGACATCCTTTTTTAGGCTGTAGGGTTGAAGGCTCCACAGATAGTTCCGTCTTCCCTGCCTGCCTCTTGGAGGACAGGTGGTATCCTGGAGTCTTGGTACAAGACATTACTGAGGCAGGTTAAGCCAGAATTAATAGTAAGCAGGATATGTTACTGAAGGTATAAAAACCCAGGGCTTTATATAGTCCTCTCTGTTCTGATTCATGTTGTTACCTTTGGTAGACTCACTTATCTGAGGAGGCTCCTTCCTGTGTGGGGTGGGAACATTAGCAGGAGTCTGGGGAGACTGAACTTTTGTATGTGTTCTTGAGCCTCACTTAGGTGATGTTCACTGTCCTCTTCATCTCTACAGCCTGCACAAGGTGCTCTTCACAGAACAGCCAGAAACCTACTACAAATGGGACAACTGGCCCCCTGAGAGTGACCGCAAGTGAGTGCCCCTCCCCTAGCGGGTGCAGGCGGGGAGCTGCTCTAGCTGGAGGCAGAGAAATGGGTGTTTTCTGGTGATCCTTATATAGCTCTGTGTTGGAAAGGCTTGGAACTGTGCTTAGATTTTCTTCATCTGTCACATTGCTGTGAAATTGAGGAGTGTTGTTCCATTCTCCATCTGTTCTTCTTCATTCCTGTTCCTTGTGCCAAGCTGTTCTGTATCTTGATGCTGTAGATGTAAGGAGGACAGCCCTGCACTGTGTGGGTTACTGGGGTAACGTTAGGGAGCTCAGACTCAAGCAAGCTGAAGTGTGGAGGTACAAGGCAATGCAAGTGATATTTCAATAATAATTTGTTTCACATAGTTGCATGTGGAGCTGGAGACCAGGGAAGGTATTGTAAACTAGGCTGTGATGTATCCTGTGCTCAGATGGGTTATAGGGTTTGTGAAGGGTTCAGGAGCCCTCACACTACTGTCCAGAGAAGGGTGACTGCTGTCTTGTGTCTCCTTTAGCTTCTTCCTTCGCCTGTGCTCCGAGGTGCCCATCCTGGAGGACACACTGATGCGGATCCTGGTGATCGGTTTGTCGCGGGACCTGCCCCTGGGCCCCGCGGATGCCATGGAGCTCGCTGACCACTTGGTGAAGCGGGCTGCAGCTGTGCAGGCAGATGGTGAGGCTGCACAAAGCTCCAACCAGCAAGTGGTTCCTTCTCTCTCTGTGTCCTCTTATTGCTACCCAGGGCTGAGACAGCTCCTGCCGCCTACAAGAGCCTTTGCGTCACTTAAAGCATATTTTAGTCATGATGGCCAAGCATTTGGCTCAAAGCCAGACATGTACTGCTGTTGCTTTCTCACTAGAGAAGCTTCTTATTTTCTCTTGCTGTTTCTCACTGTTACTAATTTTGTATCGTGGAGTGTTTGGGAAATTGTTGGTTGTGTTGAGGATGAAGGGCTGCGAACAACCACCCAGAGTTTTGAGTCAGCGTTTTTAAATTCAATTTAGTCCTTTATACATACTGTAAAATGAATTTTTAAGGCAGTGCAAAAATGGAATGGTTGGAAGTCAAACTAATTAACCAATATATTGTGTGCTTTTCCCAAGTCCATAATTCAAACACTTACAGAATAGCAGTTACAAAAACAGTCTTTACTCTTACGCTTTTATGAATTCATTTAGCGTTTGTCTAAATTCCTGCATCGCTGGGGAATATGTCCATTCAGCTGAGCTGTGCATGTTTGTGGTAGAGTTGAGGGGATATGCTGCACCATTTCAAATGCTGCAAGACTCGGAGTTAAGTTAGAGTGCGTCTGAAAACGTGCAACAAAGTTGAAATGCATTTTTAGTTCCTCTGAGCCCCAGAAGTTCTGAGCAGATTCGCTCCTCACCTGAAGGAATGTATCCGAGTTCTGAAAAAGTTACACATATCATATTGGATACAGTTGGGAAAAAAACTACCCTAAAGAACTTAAAACAAATTGCAGCTGAAAAGCTTGATATCCTTATATATTGACTTGGAGGTTTTTTTAAGTGTTGTTACTCTTTAAATGTTGTTGGTTTTTTGTTTCTGTAATATCATGAGCTAGCCCACAACAATATAGTTGCTTGAAGTAAAATTTTTCTTATACTGTGATGCTTTTCTTGAAGGACTTTCAGGTAAGTAGACAGGTCAATAACTTGTTCAGTCTTTTCTTCTCCTCCAGATGTCGAGGTCCTGAGGGTAGAAAGAATCCAGCTGATCGATGCAGTCTTAAATCTGTGCACTTATCACCATCCAGAGAATATCCAGCTACCCCCAGGGTAAGACATCACACAGATAATCTTGCTGTGATCTGGCTCATTTTCACCTTGACTAACGCTCCCTGCTCATAGATTTTAAGATGCTTTTCTCTGCTACAATTTGTAATAACAAAATGATGAGGAGACTTTTTTCAGGGTCATGTTCAGGTGGGAATTTCTCTAGAGCAATCAAGACCTGAGTTATGGAATGAACTTTGCTCTGCAATCACTTTGACCTTTCTGCTCTAGAAATCTTCAGCTGAACCTTGCTGTCCCTCCTGAGGGAGTTTTTTTTTGTGTTTGTTGGATCAGGAACCAAATTTGACGGCTTCTATCTGTTGATGGCTTTTGCAGGTACCAGCCTCCAAATCTAGCTATTTCTACTCTCTACTGGAAAGCCTGGCCTCTCCTGCTTGTAGTGGCTGCATTCAATCCTGAAAACATTGGTGAGTGTAGACATTTCTCAGGATACTCGTTCTGCTGCAGAACTTGGCCAAGGTGCTCTCTGCTGGAGTCCGGTTGCTTGTGTGCAAGGCCTGTGCTAGGTTGGTGAGGTAACTGCAGTTAAATAACCTGTGGGTGCAAAAATACACAGAGGTGGGATTTGGACTGGCATGTGGGTGGAATCACTTTGTTTGTGTTCTAAATGACTTGAGGTGTTCTCAAGTGAGTTCGTGCCTCCTCACCTTGGAATGAGTTAGAATATATTTATAAAGACGCTGTTTTTTTCCCTGTATTCCTGATTGTCCTTCTCTGCTGCAGGTCTGGCTGCATGGGAGGAGTACCCCTCTCTAAAGATGCTCATGGAAATGGTCATGACCAAGTTAGTATGGTTAAATCCCTACATAAATCAAATAGACCACTGAAAACACATATGTCTGATTTACGTTTGTGGCATGTGGCTTCTTCCTTTCCTGTGGGACTGGTGTAAAATAAGCTGTCTTAATAAGCTTAAAATAAGCAGCAGCACTGCAGTTGGAGTGGGAAAAGTGCCTTCTCTCAACAGAAATATTATAAGTAAGGGAACAAAACTGAGAAAGAGGGGGGGGGTTGACTGTGATGTGCCTTGCTGAAAAGGTCTCAGTCTCCTGGCTCCATTGGGAAACTGCCTTGTTTTTTCTATCTTGCCTGTCAGAGCCAGGGTCCTGGGTTCTTTCTGACTGTGGTTCGTGAATTTTGCATAGAACAGGATAATTATTTCCTTTTTTTTACTTATTTTCTCAGTAATTATTCCTATCCTCAATGTACCTTGACGGATGAGGAGACGCGCACAGAGATGATTAATCGTGAACTTCAAATCTCCCAGAGAGAAAAACAGGAGATTCTTGCATTTGAGGGTCATTTGGCTGCTGCATCCACAAAACAAACAATTACAGAGAGCAGCAGCCTCTTGCTGTCGCAGCTGACAAGTCTGGACCCTCAGTAAGTAACCTTCTGCATTCGGATGCCATCAGAAAATTCTAGTTAGCAGTAGTCAGGAAACCCTACTGCTCTACAGGGTGGTTGATGTGGGCAAAAAGAACCCTGAGGTTTTGTAGCCCATAGGATCATAAAGTCACAGAATGGTTTGTGTTGGAAAGGACCTTAAAGATTGTCAAGTTCCAACCCCCCTGCCATGGGCAGGGACACCTTCCATTAGACCAGGTTTCTCAGGGCCCTGTCCAGCCTGGTCTTGCACACGGTGATATGTGTCACACTTGGTTCTTGTCCTTCTGTTGCTGCCTGCATGTGTCCCTGGTGAACTGACTGATCCTCATAACACCCGAGTGAAAGTCTGTCAGCCTGTGGATAACTTCTTGTTTCTCTGGCAGGGGCCCCCCTCGCAGGCCTCCACCACACGTCCTGGAGCAGGTGAAAAGCCTGAACCAGTCACTTCGCTTGGGCCACCTTCTCTGTCGCAGTCGTCATCCTGACTTTCTCCTCAACATCATTCAAAGACAGGTGGGCTGTGTTGGGATCTGATCCCTTGCCTCTGAAACTTGAGTGAGGGGCAAGAGAGAGCTGAGTGAGATGCAGGGGAAGGTGGTGTATTTCTCAGGAATTAAATGATTAGTGTGATTTATCCATGTTCTGAAATTGCTACTCTTCTTCTCCCTAGGCCTCCTCGCAGTCAATGCCATGGCTGGCAGATCTGGTTCAGTCCAGTGAGGGCTCCTTGGATGTCCTACCCGTGCAGTGCCTCTGTGAGTTCCTGCTTCATGATGCTGCTGATGAATCGACATCAGGGGAAGAAGAAGAGGAGGGTGAGAGTAAGGACCAGCGTGCCAAGAAACGCCAGGTGAGTAGTCTCTTGGGAACCCCTTCTTGTTACCAACTTTCTGCGCATCCCGGATTTGATTTCACTGAACAGGTCAACTTCTTTCTCTGCAGAGACAACAGAAGCAAAGGCAGTTGCTTGGACGCTTGCAAGACTTGCTGTTGGGTCCCAAAGCAGATGAACAGACAACCTGTGAGGTGCTTGACTACTTCCTACGACGCCTGAGTTCCTCCCAAGTGGCCTCACGGGTCCTGGCCATGAAGGTGAGCAGAATGAAAATCGTCTTGACTGGGGTGTGTCAGAAGCCAAGGGCAGAGCCCTGGATTATCCTGAGTCCAGAGCCAGCAAAGTGAAATTGTTTCATATCATCCTCCTTCAGTGACTTGTCCCAGTCTCCAAACCCCATCAAATGCACTTTGCTCCCTGCTGCTCACAAGTTTTTGTCCAGCAGCCAAGTTGTACTTTTTCTTAAGATAGAGCTGGATTTTGCTATATTTCCTCTGAAGTTCAGGTGTAGACTCAGCAGATTGTGTGCTACAGGGAGTAATTGGCATAGGCTGTTGTCTGTGGGGAGTGTAAATGAGAGTGTCTGGTGCTCTACAGCATAGTCAAGACAAAGAGAATTGCAGGGAGCTCAGAAAAGTTATGTTCAGAGAAGACTGAAATGTCAAGCAGGGTATCTGTCAAGGAAACACATTATATGAGAGATGAAACCTGTTGTGTGCTGCATTTGGATTGTTCCATGGTTTTTGAAGCTTGTTTCTATTATATTCACTAGTATGAAACTAGCAGTCCAGCTGTGGCTTCAAATGCAGCAGCTGTGTCTGTGTGACTTCTGCAGGGCCTGTCCTTGGTGCTGTCAGAGGGAGGAATGCGTGATGGAGAGGAGAAAGATCACCCCATGGAAGAAGACTCCGGCGATTCCGAGCTGCTGCAGGGATATCAGTGGCTGCTGAGAGACCTCCCGAGGCTGCCACTGTTTGACAGTGTGAGAGCAACAACAGCTCTGGCCTTGCAGCAGGTGGGCATTGGCAGCTGAAGGCGTGAGTGTCCAGCTTACTCTTTTTCTAGTCATGCTAAACCAAATCTGACCAAACCATCTGGGTATGACATCAATGTGTTTATATGCTTGCAGTAGAATTTTTCTTATGCTGGTGCTTGTTTTCACTAAGTCTGGATCTCTGATGAAAGGAAATCTTACTCTAGGCCATCCACATGGAGACAGATCCCCAGACCATCAGTGCTTACCTGGTGTACCTCTCCCAGCACGCCCCAGTGGAGGAGCAGGGACAGCACAACGACCTTGCTCTGGTGAGAGGAGGGATTGCGTGGGGGACACGTGGCATGTTCCAGGACAGTCGTAGGCGTGGGACTTACTATACCAGCAGGATGAGTTTGTTGGGAGCATGTGACTGATAACTGCATGTTTGTGTCTCTGTGTGTGTATTGAAAGGCAACCTGTGTCTTTGGTTCATGTCGTAAAATGGTATCAGAGCAATAACCTCCAATCCAGTAGCCCATGATGTAGAATGGGGAGTGCAGGGGTGGATAGTGGTTTGAAGGAAATTCCACTACCTGGAAATGTTTTATAAGTAAGCAGGTGCTAAACCTGCAGTCACATGTATCTGGGGAGAGAATAGGAAGTCAGGATCCTTAGTGGTGGGACATGCACTCACCTATAACCAAAGCTAGATTTCTGGGTTTTTTTTTAATTTTTTTAAAAAGCTTTTGGTAGTTGTTTTTTGGGGTTTTTTAACAATGATTTTTCTTTCACTGTTCTTTTTGTGGGTGCTTTTTTTCATTTTTTCATTGCTCTTAAGGCTCATGTGCTGATTCTGCCTCCATAGATCTGTTTAGACACATGGAGAAGGTTAAACAATAAGAGTCAGTAGATCTTTTTTCTTCAGAGAAACGCAGATTTTTTACTATGTATCCACTTACTTTGTAATGGGATGTATCAGAATGCAGCTGTGCTCGACTGGGGACACTGGAAGGTGCATGCAAAGCACTGGCCTTTTCCCTGTTGTATCAGTTCTACTCTTGACTCCACATGTTGATCTCCAGAGTGGTGTTAACTGGGCTGGTGGTGGAAACTGGTGAGTGTGATGCAACGAAACAGGACTAAAGACCTCGTGGGTCTTTTTCCCCTTGCAGGATGTAGCCAGACTGATAGTGGAGCGCTCCACCATCATGTCCCACCTCTTCTCCAAGCTCTCCTACAGCGCTGAATCAGATGCAGTGCTCGTGGCTCTTCTCTCCATCTTCTCTCGCTACATCAAGCGCATGCGGCAGAGCAAGGAGGGCGAGGAGGTGTACAGCTGGGTGAGTGCCCCCTGCCCCTCTTAGGCAAGTCACAGAAACTGGACATGTTAACAAAGGAGAAGCCCTTTGTGGGTTACTGACTGTGTATAGACCACGTTTGGTTCAAGAATTCCCTGATCTGAAAATAATTGGATGGTGGCATAATTACCAGAGCCAAGTGTATGTGTTTGTATAAAGCTTTTTTAACTTTTCCTCAAGAATCTTTTATGGCCACTGTTGAACATTTGGGGAACTTTGATCTGACTAAATTTGTCCATTCTTACATAGCCCTTTCATCTGTAGCTCAAAGATTTCATTCTTCCTTCTCTCCCCACCGTTGCTCATCCCGGTTTTGTCTGCCTTTTTCCAGTCAGAGTCCCAGGATCAGGTGTTCCTTCGTTGGACTAGTGGGGAAACAGCCACCATGCACATCCTTGTGGTTCATGCCATGGTTATTCTCCTGACACTGGGACCACCTCAAGGTTAGTGAAGTATGCTTGGATTTTTTTCAGGGGCTTATGGGCAATATGGAGAGCCTTTTCTTTATCTGCCATCTCCTAACAGGTCAGACTGATGTTAATCCTTCTGCTCACAGGCTTGTCCCTTGCAGTACTTGTTTGCAGCTGTAAGATTTATCAGAATATTGCTGCAGAGAGTGAAGGATTTGCAGGCTGATTTTTTTTTTTTCTTTTTTTGCCTTCTGCAGACAGCAGGAAATATTAAAACGATGGCGTGTTCTGGTGTATTGATTTGATAGAGAATGGCACGGTGGTCTAGGTGTTTGTGAACATGGGAAATAATTTTGTATCCACTCTTAAGCAGGGGATGGTGATTTTTATACCTTACTGGATATATGGTTCCCGGAGAAAAAGCCCCTTCCTACTGCTTTCCTGGTTGACACCTCAGAGGAGGCTCTGCTGCTCCCTGACTGGCTGAAGCTGCGCATGATCCGCTCTGAGGTCCCGAGGCTTGTGGATGCAGGTGAGCCTGTGGCCTGTTTGTTGGTGTTTCAGACCCTGCTGAAAGGAAAGGGAGAGTGCTCAAGCGTGCCCAGCCCATCCTACTTGGGTGCCTTTCGGTGGGGCCATCAGTCACTATTACTTTTGAAGTAGGGGAGCGAGCCTATATGGATATTTTGCTTTCTGTGTATTTTAAAGGTAAATGAGGGATTCTGAATTGGAGCCCCATCTCTTTTACAACAATTCGGATGGAACTAAGCTGTGCAGTCACCAGACAGTAGGCAGAGCACTGCTTCCATAAGGCATGCAGTGCTTGCAGTGTGGAAATCTGTGTCTAAAGGATATAAGCTAGGCCTGTAGTTGCTTTGGTCCTTGCACTGCTCATCTGTGCTCTCCTCTTGGTATTCAGAGCTTTTGTCCCATTTTACTAATTAAATGACAGCTGTCTATAGCCAGTGATTGAATTATTCAGTAATTCCTGCCTGCAGCCATCAACAGATAGGGTGGAAGTTATTCTTTAATACAAATGATCGTGTTACTGAGGTTCTAATAAAATTAAACAAAAGATCAAATTAGCCAGTGAGTGAATTAACTGGAAGATGCAATAAGGTGGCAATGATTTGCAGAGGGAAGAAAACATAGTAGGCAGCTGTCTGACTTCTAGCTTTAGGCTTTCTGCAGCCCTGTCATTAATGTGTCACTGCTGGTCCAGCCAGAAGCACAAAGATCAGGTAATAAAGATGACCCTCTGGGCAATTTGGAGGTCTGAGGACTCGGTGTATTTCAGCCCTGCAGGACCTGGAACCACAGCAGCTGCTTCTCTTTGTTCAGTCCTTTGGAATACCAGTTTCCAGCATGAGCAAACTTCTGCAGTACCTGGATCAGGCAGTTTCTCATGACCCACAGACCCTGGAACAGAACATCATGGACAAGAGTAAGAGCTTCAAATGAGGCTAACTAGGCATTTTACTTTTTCTTGAACAGTTTCTATGAGTATCTCCTGTGACTACCTTGGAAAAATTCAAGCTAGTTCAGCAAACTGTGTGCACAGGCTGCTTTGGCAGCTTGTTGTCACTGTAGACACCTCCCTAGTGCTTGTCTGAATGACCTTTGGCTGTATTTCCTCAAATAGAGAAGAATTTTGTAGATTGAAGTGTACAGAGTCTAAAAAGTACTTTGGAAAGTACTTTGTAGAAGAAACAAAGTTTTCAAGGTGTCGTGTGTACCAAGTCTGTAGGAAGAGCAGACTTTCTTATCTGTGGGAGCTGTACAAACAGCCAGTTCTATCCTTCTTTACTAAAGAGAGTGAGATTGTGATGTGTTCTTATTCATTTTTTTTTCAGACTACATGGCTCATCTTGTGGAGGTTCAACATGAGAGAGGGGCAACAGGAGGCCAGACTTTCCATTCCCTGCTCACTGCCTCCTTACCAGCCCGCCGAGGTACTGCCTAAATTTCTGTCATCTTCCAAACTTCCCTCCTTCTTTACTGTTGAGAGGGACAGGGGGAGCTGTCTTCAAAAATGATTGTGCTGCAATATACCAGCAAGCTACAGTTAGACACCAGGCTTTGCTAGCGTTTTTTGCTCCTGGCAAAGGGAGAAATTCCAATATTTTTGGAGCTTACAACAATGAGTTTTTCTGAGTGATATGGAAAAATAAATAGGTCTTGCTTGGACTCAAGAGAATAGCTTGAGTATTCCTCAGTAGTTGGAGACTCTAAAGCTGAAAGTGGAGCTCCAGTGTTGGAGCTCCAGGTGCTAGCTACCATAACAGCATTTTCCTTTCTTTCCTTTTATTTCTCTTGCAGACAGTGCTGAGACTGCAAGGTCAAAATCTAGTCCTGAGAACTCTCAAAGTCAGAGCCGGATCCGGGCCTTGAGCCAGGTCCGTGTTCTGGGCCCAGAAGATGATTTGGCAGGCATCTTTCTGCAGGTACTATTATAACAGTTACAGCTGATTAGCTGCTTCCCTGCAGCAGCTTTACAAAACCCATTTCTCTTATACTTGCATCTTGTGACCCCTTCCTCCTGCAGTGTTTACAGTCCATAAGTATGAAAGCCCTGATGCAATGAGGCTGTGCCATTATAGCCTGGTAGAATTGATACTGGCAGGATTATTTTGTTGTAGTTGGAACAAGATGTGGCTTTTGATAGTGCCTGGTACTGTCAGTGCCTACTAGCATGTTACTGTCTCTGCACCTTGTTTGTTCTGTGTATAGTGCCTTTCCTCTCGGCAGTGGAAGGAGGATTTGTGAAATGCTCACAGGGCCTTGGCAGCAAAGCCGTGTGCAAACAGCATTTGTACTCTGGCATGTCTGCTTACAGAGCCTCCCTCTCTCCATTGACTCCAGAAGGAGCCTACAGGGAATTAATTGGCCAAGTTGGTTGTCTGTGTTTGGGTAGTATGGTTCCCCTGCAGTGTCAGTGTTGATAGTCATGTTGGGGCTGCAGAGATGCTGCTTATGTTCATGTACCAGGCATTAAAATGCTGAAAAAGCGGTATCAGAAGGTTTCCATTAACCCACAGTCACTGTAATTGTACAAGGTAAATCAGTCCTCTGCCTCAGGATGTTTATGCTACAGCAAGTCATTTCATTTGCTCTCATAAATTTACTCCCTTTTGTATCCCACCAGCTTTTCCCACTAAACCCAGACCCACGGTGGCAGAACTCAAACCTGCGCCCGCTGGCCCTGGCGTTGCAGCAGGCCCTGGGGCAGGAGCTGGCTCAGATCCGCCAGGGGAACACGCAGGTTCCCGGGATCACGGCACGACTGCTGCAGGCGGTGGCTGCGCTGCTGAACTCCCCCCACAGCGGGGCCCTGGTCATGGCCATGCACCGCCACCACTTCATCTCCTGCCCGCTCATGCGACAGCTCTACCAGTACCAGGTCAGTGATCTTGGAAGTGTTTAATAGGAGAAGGGTGAGGAAGAAACAGAAAACATGCAGTGCATCTGCTGTGTGCAGACCCTTTCTGAATCTGTGTCATGCTCAGCGTGACAGACAGGGGCTCGGGTTGCCTGGCCATAGGCATCTGGATGCAGGCTGGCAGGTGTAGGGGTGCTCTGTGTATTCTTGGCAGTCTGTGCCACTGTCTGCATCTTTCCTGACATCTTTGTTGTATTATTGATGTGTGTACAAGCAAGTCTCTTTTACTGCACTCCACAGCGCTGCATGCCACAGGACACTGCCTTCTCCTCACTCTTCTTCAAAGTGCTCATGCAGATGCTGCAGTGGTTGGAGAACCCTGCAGTGGAAGAGGGTCCCCTTCGTGCCCAGCTGAAGGCCTTTGCTGTGCAGTACTCCTCAAGGCACAGGATCAATGATGGTACTGGCATTGGGCAGCTTATGGAACTCAGAGGGGATGAAGTGGGCCAAGAAGAGGAGAGAAACAAAACTGCACCCAGAGCAGGAGGTGTGGTGGGCAGCCTTTTAGAGAGGTGCCCTAAGGAATAGCAAAAATAGTATACTGTGCTATGGAAACTCCACGAGGATGAGAACAAGTGACTTAGCTCTGGGGTTTGCAGCAAACACCTGGTAGCATCACACCAAGTATGGCAGATCTCTCGGGAGAAACTTCTAGTTTCTCAGGCCAGGAGTTCTGTGTCACCTGTAGCCCTGGTAGATGAGCATGAAGGAATGTCTCTGGAACAAGGTCACATCATGACTTCTAGAGTTTTTTATCGTCTACCATCTGTTGGGAGGAAGAGTCTGTAACCCAGAGGTTAGACATGGCAATGGGTTTGTGGTTACAGAGCTTTCTCTTAGCCACATGTCCTTGTAACATGCAGAAGAGCTGTCAAGGGTTTTGGTGGGACTAAATGGCAGCAGAGTCCAGTGTGTTTCTATGTTTGAGCAGTTGTGTCCTGGAGCCATATGGGGCATCTGTAGAAGAGAAATCTGTTGTGGGGACTGGCTTGTCCCTGTGATGCCAATGCTGTGATTTCTTTGCAGTTCGAGGTGGCTTCTTACACCTCACAGAAGCTCTGACTTTCCGTCACGACGCTGACTTGATCAGCTCCACGGTACGTGCCATCATTGCCACCCTGAAATCAGGAGAGAAGTGCAACGCGGAGCCGGAGCTCATCAGCAAAGGTATGGATGTCCTTCTGCTCTCCTTCCCCTTTGCAGCAGCTGGTTGAACTACCAGCCCAGCAAGAGAGTACCTACTGTGCAGGCTGTGGGAATATGTCTTCTCCCCGAATCAGAAAATGTGAACTGATGTAAGCTTGGTCCTGTATTGTATCACCTCCTTTCCCCACACACTTTATGTGGGTTTATAAACTGTGATCTGGGGCTGGTCTCTCAGCATACTGTTGGTTTCCACTAACGAAGAGAGTAATGGAAGCCTCCTATCCCAGCTGAAAATGGCTTCCCTCTTCCTCACTGAGCCATGCTATCAGCAATAATACTCATAAGGTTCTGTACCTCTCACCACATCCTAAAGTTGATGAGTGAATCTTTCTCCCTCTGCTAGTCCTTCAAGGTCTGATCGAAACTCACTCTCCATACCTGGAGGAACTCCTGACTGTCCTCTTCTCAGCTACTGTTGAGACCACTGCCAGGTGTCCTGCCATGAAACCAATTGCTGTGGTGAGCTCCTTGTTGCTCCAGGACAAAGAAGAAACAGCGGTGAAGAAGGAAGTGGACAGTTGCAGGTGAGCCTAGGGAATGGTGGGAATTCACTGGTAGGTCTGAGTGCCTGATACCACCAGTGACACAGTGTTTTCTCCACAGTGCTGAATCAGCTTGGCCAGGGCCTGCCTCTGGCCTTCTCAATGACTGGCTGGAGATGTTAGACCCAGAGGTGATCAGCAGCTGCCCTGATCTCCAGCAGAAGCTACTGTTCTCCTGGAACAAAGTAAGAGTTGTTGGGTAGAGGGACTGCTGTGCTTGAAACCACCTTTCAGGGGTACTGACCTGTACTTGGAAATGGGGCAAAGGGTCATTTTATGTTTTGCCACGTGTTACTGTATGAGTTCCGAAGCAGTACTAGGCTGACTAGGAGAGGAGTTCTGGTGCATTCTTCTCAGTGCAAGGCTAATGTTTCATCTTATCTTTCTGTCTCCTCAGCTGTGTTCTTTTCAGGACTTAAGTGTATTACAGACACAATGCAGTCCCATAATAGCCCAGCCAGCTGTGTTTTCACTGGTATTTTTGCAGACAGATCAATAGCTTGCCCAGAAGTGCTGTGCCAAAGCTAAGACTGAAACTGAATTTCATGGCTGATGCCATGTTCTCTTAGAAAGTACTTCGGTTCAAATACTAAACCCTAAAAATAAAGTTTCCTGTGCTGTCTGCCTCCCTGGATCATCATCCTTATGCAGTACACACAGTGACTCCTACATCCACCTCATTGCAAGGATCTGTTTTATTACACCTCTTCCTCATTTGGTCCTTTCAGGCAGGGTCCCAGGTGCCCTCCTTCCGCCCCTACCTCTTGGCTCTGCTGACCCACCAGTCCAGCTGGACCACGCTGCACCAGTGTATCAGGCTTCTGCTCGGCAGAAACAGGGAGCAAAGGTGGGTCTTGTTTTTCAGGCCTAGCAAAGGGCTTTGAGTTGGGCCAGTCGTTATGTCTGAGAGAGAACAAGAGCTGCCATGTTCCACGGTGAGCCTGCCAGGAGATGTAACTCAGCCAAAACCAGACTTTGTGAGAAAGATGCTGATTTCCATCCTGCTGATTTCTGTACCTTGATATAAATATTACCTGCTGTTTGATGGAAGCAGCACATAAAGATTTGGCTGTGTTCTAAACAGGAAGTGCTAATCGTGAGTAATCCATCTTGCATTGCCCTTGTTGATAATCTTTATGAACACAGGGTTTGCAAGATGGCTTGGATAGTGAACTGAGGGCTGTGTCTGTACCTGGGCAGGCTCTGCTGGATCTTTTGGTTGTACTAAACTCCACTGTCAGCCTTTCTCTAACCCCTCCCTGACATCAGGCTCCGAGTTCTGATCTCTGGAGCAGCTCTGGTTCTTGGCTTCTACACAGCTCTCAAATACTGAAGAGCCACTGTAGTAGTATTGTGCTTAAACTAACAGTTATGGACCAGGAAATGCTGACATCTAATAACAGCCATGCTTCTAAAGCTGGTGGTATTTCAGTTTGCTTTTTATTTTATTGTTGATCTCTTGCTCAAAATTACACAAATTTCTGCAATCCAAGATAGCAGCTGTGATAGAATGTTCCATACACTGGGACAGTAGGGTCAATGATTGTACCAACTGTCTGTGTTGGTGACCAACTCCTGGCCTTGTGGTGCGAGGCTTCGTGTAGCCCCCACACTTGCTGAATGCCATTTGTTCTGCTCCCTACCCTGTGCTGTGCTTATTGAACAAATATTTAGTCATAATCTGGGAACAGAACCAAACCCTTTCTCGGGACTTAATGGATCCTGTTTTTACATTTGCAGATGTTTCTTTGTTCACAGCACTCATCATGTTTAGTGATGCTTCCACGTGTTTGTGGGCTGCCTCAGGGCTGTGTTGACTCTAATTGCAAATCTGTCTTCTTTTGTCTTCTGGCAGGTTTGATCCAACTGCATCCTTGGATTTCTTGTGGGCCTGTATTCACATTCCTCGGATCTGGCAGGGAAGGGACCAGAGAACTCCTCAGGTATTGGTCCAGTTCTTCCAAGATTCCTCTCTAGATGGAGTGAGAGACAATGTTTGCACAGTGCACGATCTTCCCATGGCCAAGACGTGGCTGGCTTGGTTCAGGTGCAGCGTGCCAAGTTTGCTGCCTGTACCTCAGCTGGTTACTTAGCTGCTCTGCTATGTTACATATTACAGTGGCAGTTTGGAGTCCAAAAACCTGATAGGAACACACAAAGTTTGCCCACTTGGCGTTTCCCCTGCAGCAATTGCCACAATATCTGTTAAAGGCACAAGGCTAGAGTGGTGAGCGAGCTAAAATCCAGCATGGGATAATTCCCATTTTACAAAGAAAAGGAGGTTGTGTCTCCTCTCCATGGAATTGCTTTGTTATGGTGACTGAACTATGATTTTTGACTCATCACACATGCTGGGATACAAGTAAATAAATTCAGAAAGTAGAGGAGGGGAGGTTTATTTGGGGCTGTGATGTTTTCAGAGCTCAAGATATGGGGCAGTTCTTAAGTCTAGTTAAGTCTAGAGATGTTCCATTCCAGTTGGGGAAGGTGTGCCTAGAAGGAACTAAGGTTCTTGGGATTTGGTGTGAAATCATTTGGAGTGTTCTCTTGTATTACAGAAGCGCCGTGAGGAATTTGTCCTCCACCTGAAGGCATCAGAACTGATCAGCATGGTGGAGCTGATCCTGGCTGAAGCAGAGACCAGGTACCAGAACACTGACGAGGCCTCCTGCACACTCATCCAGTCTCGACTGCCGCTGTTGCTCAGTTGCTCTCACGGGGACCTTGAGAACATCAAAAAAGTAACGGAGTATCTGACCAGCTGCATCCAGCAGTGGGGAAGCAGGTAAGGCTGCAAATGGGGAGCACTGTCTGCTGTAATTGTAGTTCTTGGGCATGGGCAGTCAGGTAATGACGAGACTTGCCAGCATGTCTTCATTAAGAATATTGTGTTCCAGAGCCTGTACTAAAAATGCTATCCTCCTAGAGATTTGGGGGAATGATAGGTCATTTTAAGGGATACTTGGACCAGGAAGGTGCCTTCAAAAGTGAAGTTTAAGGGCCCTTTTGCTTTCAGGACTTCAGAATGAAGTGCTTGCCACTTTTTTTTCCCCTTTATTTCTTTAATGCAATGCTTATTTTTAATTACTAGTTCCTAACGTGGGATTTCTTGTCTACTCATCCCTTGAGTCACTGTCCATAATACTTCCTGCTTTTGACTGTAATGATTGCTCTCAAAGATGAATGGAGACCAGTTTGTTTCCTAACAGCTATTTTAGTGCTGTGGAAAGAACAGGAAGATGATGTTTTGGTGGCAGTGAAAGGAACTGACCTAATTCCAACCTCACTTATGGTGATACTGAGTAATCTCAGTTACTGTTGCATTGACTTGCCTCCCAGTACAGACTATGCCAGGGATCTACAGGGATTTCAGATGTGTAGAGATCATATTGGCTAGTCTGAATAGTTGTGGACTGTCTTCCAACTGGGATGGGGATGACCATGAGTACGATGTGCAGATGTAAGCAGAGCTTCTTTGTCCTGTGCTCCTTTGTAACTGCAATCTTCTAACTCCAAACGGCCTAATTTGGATAATAATGGATCCCCATAGACTGTGGATGGATCCCTGTGGAAAGTGAATGATGTCAGTAGTTCAGTAGAAGCAAAGACTTAAAAACACTCGTTGAGATTAGCGGAGGCTGCCCTTTTTACAGGGCCTGTTTGCCTTGTGCAGGAAGGCTCTTGCTAATCTGATGGGTCTGGGATGTTTGCTGGTTGAACTAATGTAGTAACCTCTCCCTTTTTCCTTTAGCTCTGTGGGAAAATGTTGCCAGGACCTTCTGCTGCAGATATACCTGCAGCTACCTGAACTCCTTGTGCCTATGCCTGAGATGCTTCTCACCAGTGAAGGAGCCAGAGACAGCAGCACTTGCAAGGTAAAGTTAGAGGCATAGGAAAGCCCCTTTCCAGTCGTGTATGCAGAGCAGATGCTACCCTGATGCCCAGTTTAGAATGCGACGATGGGCAAAAGGTTCCTGGATGACTTTGGTTTCTTTACCTTGCTCTTCTGTTACCCCTTCCCTGCCTACACTCTGAGGAGCAGAGAGTTTTGGTGTGGTTTAATTTGCAGTGTCCTTCTATAAAATAGGATAAGCTCCACAAGCTTGTGTGTGCCAAAGGCTTCTGTAAAGCACAAGTGTGCAGATGTCTGATCCTGCTTTGATGTCTGTGGGGACTGTGGGCTTCAGATCCTGTGCCAGCTGGAACGTTGCATTTTCTCACAGATTCTACCTGAAAATAATTTCTGTTAACCCCCCTCTGTAGCTGGAAAGGAATTGGGAAACACTGCTGAAGAGCCACAGGCTGGATTGTAATTTAAACTTTTTACTCATTATTTGTCTTCTAGCTTGATGCCCTGGTTCACAGATTCATTAACCTCCTCGCAGACACCAGTGACTCCAAGTCATCTGAAAGCCGCGTGTGGGATGCCAATATGGCCTGCAGGAAACTGGCTGTAGCTCATCCCATCCTCCTCCTTAGGTACCTCTCTCCCCTTTCTCCCTCTATGTGGCTGGGGTTCATTGCAAAGCATCCACCCTCGTCCTGAAAGGGGAACAAACCTGCAGCAATCATGATGGTGGTGAGAGAATTCACCTTCACGTACAGAGGTCAAGAGAAAGGGCAGCAAAGTCTTATCTCTCACGATGAGGCAGCACCTTTTTTGGTTCCATGTCTGTCAGGAAATAATCCTCTTGGAATTGGAGACTAGAGAACAGAATATGGGTGGGAAATGGGGCTTGCTGAGTCTACAGATACATAGATCAAGTCCAGAACCCTGAGGGAGGATAAGGGATGCTTCCTTCCAGCAACTGAGGTGTAGCAACATGTAACTGTTTCTAGGAGGAGGCTAGATCTGGATTTTCATGTTTGGTGTTTCAGGCACTTGCCAATGATTGCAGCACTGCTGCACGGCCGCGTTCACCTCAATTTCCAGGAGTTCAGGCAGCAGAACCACTTGACCTTCTTCATCCACGTCCTGGGGATCCTGGAGTTGCTCCAGCCGCAGGTCTTCCAGAACGAGCACCAGGCGGCACTCTGGGATTGTCTCCTGTCCTTCATCCGTCTGCTGCTGGTAGGAAAATCCCTGCTTCCCTTTATGTACCCGCGTCCGGCCACTAGATGGGGAAGCTCGTGTAACACAGAGCTCGTGTAACACAGGGCCAGCCCAGCTCTCCCGTTTGAAGGGAAAACCTTCATATGCCTAAGAACAAAAAAAGTGTATTAAGTGCCTTGGGGGGCTTGAAGAGGAGGCAGGAGATAAGAAACTGCTCCCTGGCACCCAGAGGGTGCAGAACAGGGCAGTGCATTGGTGCATTTTTTTTTGGTTAACTCTCATCTTGTTGATCCTTTCCCAGAACTACAGAAAATCCTCGCGGCACCTGGCTGCTTTCATCAGCAAGTTTGTCCAGTTTATCCACAAGTACATCACATGCAATGCCCAGGCAGCTGTCTCCTTCTTGCAGAAGCACTCGGATCCACTCCAGTAAGTTTCCTTATGCTGGTTAACCCATGCACAGTCAGACTGCCAGGAGCTAATCAGACAGGAGACAGCAGGAGGATGTGACAAAATAGCTGTTAATGTGGCACTTTTTCACCCTTAGCTCCCCTAATTCTCTGTTGAGATGAGCAGCATACCCCTTTTCTGTAGGTGAAAACTGAACCCAAGGAAGTCAGATAGTGATTCTAACTTATGTAATGGCCAAAAGGTCCTATTGAGGTGTTATAATGCCCTGCAACCTCTTCCAGAGGGGCAGCTGGAGGGTGTTTCTCTGGAGTGATGGCTTCAGGGTCCCACTTGCAGATATGTGGGGAAAATGCATTTGAGTTTCAGTTATGGTGAAAGGAAAAAATGTTTTTTTTCTGCTTCTGAGAAATTGTTTGGTTTAGTGTACATATCTGTGCTGTTACTTGTCCTCATGTCACTGCTATTGAAAGCCAAACACACCACCTCTCTCCCTCAGTGACCTGTCATCAGACAACAGTGACCTAGCAATGCTGAAGTCCCTCCTGGCTGGGCTGAGTCTGCCTAGTAAGAGTGGCACCTTGGACAGGGGCTCTGATGAAGAGAAAGATGGTGAGTCTGTGTGGGGGAAGAGTTATTCCAGCTGGTGAACCTGCAGTATGTTTTGGAGCTAAGCCCTTACAATGGGCTGTGTGCTGTGCTCATTCTTCTTGTAACAGCTCAGTGAAAAAGTGTTTAGAGTGGAGAATGGCACTTGTATGCTCAGCAATTGGGAACCAGTATCTGGGATGGGTTAATTTGTTTTCCTGCCAGTGGTATCATTACTGGAGCAGAACAGCCCTTAACAAGGGTGAGTTTCCTGGTTGTGGATTTTGCTTTTCTCAGCCACACTTAAGGATTGACCTATTGGTGGAACTCTAAGGGTACATCCACTCCTCCACTGTTTACAACTTGCATGGGAAAATCATTCATTATTAAAAGAGCTTGTGAAGCTTCCTTCTCAGTGTCAGCTGAGGAGGGGTGCCAGGAGGTGCAGTGAGGTTAGAAACAGTGTGAGAGGCAGGAGTTGTGTTACAGCATTGCTGGTTGGCTCGTGGTACACCACTGCGCTGGTGGGGAATACTGGACAGCCCACAGACTGTCAGGAATGACCTGCTCTCTCTCTCTCCCCCAGATGAAGCAGCAGCTGGCTCTCTCCCTCTTGTCAGTGTGTCTCTCTTCACCCCTCTCACACCAGCTGAAATGGCCCCATATATGAAGAGGCTCTCCAGAGGCCAAACGGTGGAGGGTAAGTGAGGACCTGCAGAGCTGTGCAAAGACACAGGGCAAATGTAGGCATTCTCCAAGCCTGTTACTTACCTGTCAGCTACAGGCTAGTTTCCTGTTTCAGTCTTGTGTTTGGAAGTCTCCAGCTGTTGGGATGTTGTTCCACTTTTGGATTAACTTGTCCATTACCTTCTGTGATTCTGTGGCAGAGGCTTCTTATGATGCTGTTAGCACTTAACTCTGCAGTACTTCAACTGCCTCTGCTTTGGGGCTCTTCAAGTATCTTTTAAGTGTTTTGGGAGATAGTATGAGTAATTCAAGGAGTGCTGCAGTTCATGTCAAGCCAGGTCTGGAGTGCTGCAAGAAATGCCATGTTTTTCATGATAAAAAAAATACCAAACTGATGAGAAGCAGGATTTTGTTAGGAATCCCCTTCATGGAAGAAAATCATGTTAACCTGGCATATGGGAACAATAATCTTCTCCAAAGGTTTTCTGAAATTACAAGTGTCCAGTGTTCAAACCTAAGTTGTGGTGTTGGGGTGACAGTTTTCCTTCTGTGGAATAGAAGCGAAAAGTCCTGCCTGGACACTGTTTTTAAAAGACTCTGAGACTCTGTGAAGATCTTTCAGTTGCAGAAGAGGGTGTTCTGGAACGGAAACCTCACACCCCACTCCACTCCTTCCTCTGCCTGTAGCATGAAGTGCTGGTCACCTCTGCTGGGCAGGTTGGGATGTGCTGATCTGACACATGTCTGTTCTCTTTTTTTGAAGAACTGCCTTAATTGCACTAACTCTGTATGCAGGTGGGAAAACTTCACTGCTTGGGAGATTGGATTTGTAGGGAGAAAGGAGAAGATCCTTTTCTGGATCAGTGAATTTCAGTCACCCTTTCAACCTGTGTCTTCCCCCAGACATCCTGGAGGTGCTGACAGACATCGATGAAATGTCCAGACGCAGGCCAGAAATTCTCTCCTTTTTTGCTGTAAGTGTTGGTGTCTCAAACTACCTCTGGAAGGAAGAGAATCTTTTCAGCAGGGTCTGTGTTGCACAGCCAGCTTAAGCACTATCCCTTCCTTTGCTTTTTGGATGGTTGTTGCAGAATCTTAGGAGAAATGTGTCTTGAGTTAGGCCTTCTGAGAGCAGGCAGTATTTCCCTCCATTGCACATTGGGTCTGCCATCATCCACTTTATGTCAGAGGAAGAATTAATGCTCTGTTTTCTTCCCAGTATTGGGGCAAGTAGAGAACAGAACAGCTCTGTTGAAAAATCTGGAACCTAGGGAAAGGTCAGCTGTCCCACATGGAGTAAGAATACAGAAGGGTGCTTCAAAGTGCTCAAAACCAGGATAATCCTTCTTACAAAGAGGGATTTCCAGGGTCAGCCAGTACCTGCTGGATTTGTGTTGGGCTGGATTGGTGTGGAGGGGTAGTATTGCCAGTCTGAGGAGTCTGTGCTCCCTGGATGGCCTCGTGATCCAGATTTGTCCACTTTTCAGACAAACCTCCAGAAGCTGATGAGTTCATCAGAGGATTCCTGCCGAAACCTGGCCTTTAGCCTGGCTCTGCGCTCCATTCAGAACAACCCCAGGTGAGGATGCCCAGGGTCCTGGATCTTAGGCTGTCCTGACTGGTGATCTGGACCATACTGACACTATCATGTTTTACTCCCAGCATTGCTGCAGATTTCCTTCCCACCTACATGTACTGCCTTGGCAGCCGAGACTTCGAGGTGGTGCAGACAGCGCTGAGGAACCTGCCCGAATACACCCTCCTTTGCCAAGGTAAGGTGAGATCTGCTGCCTTTGGGGCATGGTTGGCCTCACAAGGGTCAAAGTTGGGATCCTGTGTGGGAACAGCGTCCCTGGGAAGTTGCCAAGGGTCAGTGTTGACCAGGCCATCAATAGTAGCTTTGGTCTGAGCATCACAGGGGCATAGAGACAAGGGAGGCTTCCTTAAAGTAGCTTTGGTCCCTTACAGTTTTCTCTGAGTTATGAACCCTCATGTGATCACACACCCACAGAGCTGCTAGAGGGTGGATTGTGCCATGTCCTCGTGGAAGGAGAGAATTTCTTGTGCAGCTGCAAACATTCACCCCAGTGTTTGCTGGTGGGTTGCTCTTGCTTTGCAGTCTCATGGTGTCTGTCCCTTCCACAGAGCACGCAGCAGTGTTGCTGCACAGGGCCTTCCTGGTGGGCATGTACAGCCAGATCGACACCAGCTCTCAGATTTCAGAGGCCTTGAAGATTCTGCACATGGAGGCCACGATATGAAGATGTGGTTCTGGGAGTTCCACTTCCAGAAGACTAAATTTAATGGACTCATCAGCTGCATTAAAGCCCTGTGACACGACAGTGTATTGGAACCCTTGTGCTGGAGCATCAAAAAGAAGATGTGGCCAGCCAGACTGTGCTGGAAAAGGAGAGTATGCTGACTGAAGATCAGAAAAGGGCAAGAATCAATCTCCCTGGCTAAGATGCCATTATTGTGGGAGAAAAATATCCTGAACATTGTGCCAAACAGGGACCACTTCCTTCATGGGGTCTTGGAGCAGTGGCTGTCAGTTTGCTGTTTGGGTTTTCTTGACTCTCCAAGGAGGCAGAGCTGCTGAGAGAGCAGAAGGGAGTGATAGCCCTTGCATTTGAAGTGTCTGCACCCTCTGTGTTAGAGGGAACATGCAGATCTGTGCAAGGGGAGAGACCACTTTGGTTTCAGGGGGTGGGTGTTCGGGGATTTTTTTATTTTATAATTAAAAGTCTCTTTGTTTCCATTGTGCCTTTTTTTGCTCTCTTGGGTGTAGCTTGACATCCTTCTCTCCCTGTTCTTCAGTCTTGTTTTTCTAGACAGAGGATCTCTGGAAGAACTCTCTCCATGACCAAGAGCTAACGGAGCTGTTATAGGATTATTCCTGCATATCCTTTTATAGGATATGCAGGAAACAGAGGAGGTTTGGAAGGGTCAGTGGAGTATCATGGTCAGCACCAACTGCAGACAGGACAACTTCTAAGAGGTTCCTTGGAAAACTTGTTTCGAAACAAATAAACTTCTTGGTACATCTGCAAACATCCCAGCAGCTGGCCACTGTCACAGTGGAGTCTTTGAACAAACAGCTGGGTTTCCTCTTTGGGATCTGCCAGTTCCTCCCTGTGACTCTTCTGACCACTCCTGTCTGGTCCTTGCCTGCTGATAAGGGTGATGGCTTATTTGCCAGCTGTCATTTGAGGACAGAAAAGGAGGTGTCTTCCTTCCCCCTGCTCCAGAGGAATTACTGCTGTGTATGTTTGTTCTCCAGCCTCGCTCAATTCTAGTCACCAGTTTGTTCTCACGTCATTTGTCTCTATTCCTCTGGCACTCCACTTGTTAGCAGGGAAACTCTGTAGTACTCTCATGACAGAGATCCTGGGGGAATTTTATAGGTAGCTGTAAATAAGTCTCTATCTCCTTGCTGGTGGCAGGGACAGTTGTGACCTCATGGGTGGACGGGTGGAGAAATATTGTCTGTTCTTGCACATGAGGAATACCACAGCTGAGCACTTCTGTTGGTGTGTCAAAACATGAATGAATGTCCAGCTGGCTTTGCAGAGAGATGGAGAGGAAAAGGGGGAGATCTGAGTCTCCCATCAACTGTAAGTCGCCTTGCCTTTAAACAGATTAGAGCCATCAGTTACGGATGCAACGTTCTCTTTTCCTCAGCAGCATCTGCTTCGCATCCGGAGCCACTACTGTGGCAATTAGCCACGTATAAATTATGTGGAGGAACAGCTGAAGGAGATCAAGTCAGTGGAATGGGTTTCCTGAGGGGCTCAGTGACAGCAGGATTAACGCCTGTCCAAGGGGAGCCAGTAATCTCACCGGGAACCCTTACCTTAGTCCCTTATCAGACATCATTAAGGCACTGCTCAGTTTGTCAGAGCAGGGAGGTAGTTGGTGCTGCTGTGGGCCAAAAGCAGCTGGGAACTTGTGGGACTGGCTGGAAAACAGCTTTTCACAGGACTTTGAATCCAGGAGCAAGGAAAATATCTCAAGACTGTTACTGCACAGAGACAGCGAGTGAAATGCAGTGGTGGTGCTTTGGGGAAGATCCTCCCTGCAACTGGGGCCTCCCAGAAATCCTGCGTCAGGGCTGCAACTGGAGGTATTTACAGGCAAAACCAAACAGCATGGTAGGACCCAAATTCGACTGTGTCTGTTTGGCAGTGCCTGTGGTGAGCAGACCTGCTCTGGGATGCCTATTTCAGAAGAGCAGGGCACGCTTGGATGTTGGTAGAACAACTTCACGAGCCCTCGGACCAGGATGGCCAGGTTTTGCAGAGCGGTGTGGAAAGAGATGTGTCTGTGAAGGTGGAAGGATCTCTTTAGCAGCACCAGCAATCATCTTTTGGGAGGTCAGTAAACAAATTCAGAGGGAGAGAACATGGGTGGAAGTTACTCTGCAGAGCTAAACCTTCCCATAGATCTCCCAGTACAAAAAGCATCAGCTGTGATTTGTTGATCTCTCTGCTTTTTTGCTGTATTGAAGGTTCCCACGATGCATTTGCTCTGCTGCCACCCTCTGCTTTGACCCAGTGGAGCTAAGCAGGTTGTCCTGGCTTGAAGCATGTCACCAAAACCAGATCAGGGCTGTCAGGGGCTGCCTGGCTGTGCAAAGACGGCTCAGGGCAGGAGCCCATCGCTGCTGTCGGGGAAGGCAGCCGAGACAGCTCTGAAATGGTTGGTGACAGCGGCACTGATGGCCTGACACTCGCCCGCCTTTTAATCTGCGCTCTGTAACTTTCATCTCTGCCTGGCTGAGCACCTTCTCTCCTCCCACCCTGGCTGAGCTGACAGTGTCACCCTTCACGGGTCTGCTGGGCTCCTCCTGGGGGCTGGGGCCGTCTCCTCAGTCTTGAGCTGGTGCCTTGCTGAGAGGAGGAGCGGTGAGGAGGTTTGCAGGGTCTTTCCTGGCCAAGCCTGGGGGCCCCCATGACTCAACCAGTGCAAGTCACTGCTCCCATCTGCCTTACAGGTAGCACATCCCAAAATGGTGCAAAATCCCTGCTTAGACACTTCTGCCATGACCTCCTGTAGCAAAGAAGCTTCCTTAGCAGAACTGGGCTGTCAGGGCTGGTGTCTGGGGCTGGGGAATGTGCTTAACACGGGCTCATGGGGAAGCTTTTTGTCTTCTCAGATACACTGGGAATCCCATTCCAGCTGCAGGGGAGGCATGAAGTGAAGGGAAAACTGGCCACAGGTTTGTTCTCCATCCTGTGGCTGCACCCAGCTCAGGGCAGGGCTGGCACAACCCTTGTGCATCTTGGGGACCTGCATGGCTGGCGCTGGGTAGAGGTGGTACAGGGCTGGGGAGTGAAGGGAGCCCAGGAGAAGCTGGGCAGCCCTGGAGCAGCTGAGGGACTGCAGAGCCCCTTCCCTGAGCACTGCCTGTCAAGGATGGGGCAGGAAATAGCTGAATCAAGGCTGGGAAGAGGCCCCAGCATGCCTGGGTGGAGGTGGTGGTGTGGTGTAGGCAGAGTGCAGCAAGAGAGGTGAGGATTGGGAGGAGTGGGACGTGACACCTCCTCACCCCATGGTTGGGTGCTCCCAAAGCCCAGCACTTTCTGTGGTGGTTTCCTGCTGCAAATTATTTCTCTCTGCTTCAAAGATAGATGTTTTTATGACCCGTGATCATAAAAACACGGTGTTTTGACCCAGATGTGGCAGCCTTGGAAGGGAGACGGACACTTGTCCAGCATGCACATGATAGACCTTCGGTGCTTGGCTGGGCACATGTGGGCATCTCTAACCTGGCCAAATGACACTCCTCCCAGACCCCTGTGGCTGCAAGTGTGGCCCCTCGCAGATGCTGATGCCGTGATGCAGGGTTGGGGCTGTTTGACCCAGCTCTAGGCAACGCTGTGCATCCCAGGAACCATGAGGGATATCATGTGAGTTTGGCCATGAGCAGGGCATGACAAACCAGGGAGGTGAAAGCATGTTCCTGACTCAGTGGCTGCTGCCTCTGGGACATGCTTAGGATTGGGGAGCTGGAAGAGTCCCAACATTGAGCTCAGAGGAAAATCTGCCCAACCTGCTACGTCAACAGCAGGGAGGGGTGCACAGGTAAGATCCAACAACTGGGCCAGCCATTGAAAACAGGAAAGGATAAAGAGATGCCTCACTTTGCAAGGAACAGCATGCAAGCAGTCTTGTGCAAAATAAAAAAGGAGAGGAAAACTCTATCTCCATTACCTGGCATCTGTGAGAAAATGTGGGCTGTGGAGTCTATTCCCAGGACTGCTCCCCATGGTCCTGCCGTCCTCTTCCTCCAGCCAACCTCATCTGTGACCTCCATCAGTGACAAACACAATCCCACCCCTGCCTGCCCTCAATTAACTTCCTTCTGGCCATACCACAGTTCAGGACTGTACGATTCACGCTTAACTCGAGGAGTAGTTCACTAAGAGTTAAAAATGATAAGACTTTTGTAAGCTTTGGGAACGTCAAAGCCAGCCCCACGCCAGCTAAATAGCCTGGCTGCTACAGGGGTAGCATTTGCCTGAGGTGGACTGATTTCTGTGTTGTCTCTCCTTGTGTTTAGATAACATGGCGCTACAGCACCAGAATTTAGAGCTTGTGATTTCCTGTCCTTTTAAAATCAGACCTCTACAATAACATACCTGCCTGTCCTGTGTAGCTGGTGGTGTGGTGCCTTTGGCATTACCCTGTTTGCATGAACAGCACCTCTAACACAAGGAGATAGTGGGCAAGAAATGTCAAGACCCCCAGCAACAATTAAAAAATTCATTAAGCTACAATAGGCCAGTCATTGCTGGGTAATTATTAAGCTGTAAGAATCGCTAATTGTCTTATTAGCATTAAACAATTATGCAAATAACAGAAAACATTCCAGAAGAGTAATAATATTACCTCCCTTTCTCTCTCTCTAGGTTTTGTTTTGTTTGGTTGGTTTTTTTAAACCAATAATGATATTCGAAATCCAAAGTGGTGCTTACGGTTTTATTGGGAATGTCTTTGGAGAGGAGTGAGACCTCTAAGGGCACTCAGCACAGGGTGAAGGGAACATCCCAAACCACTTCTATCACGAGTTGTCTCACAGAACTTGTAGTGCCCCCACTCTGGGCAGCAACACAGGGACAAGCAGGTGCTGATGGCTTTGGGGGACACCAGTGGCTGCTCGGACAGGACTGCAGAGAGTCCAGATTTTGTACTATCATAGATATTCTGTGGGAGTCCCTGTTCTCCCCAAAAAAAATCACATAGTGCTTCAGGTTTGGTCTGGGTGAAAACAAGGCAATTTGTACTTTGTCAGATCAATTCAGTGCAAAAGTGGAAACTTCTGGCCTTTAGAGTTACCCTGTCTCAAGGATTTTATTGCTATTAGTTAGTAACCTGAGGTAAGAACAAGCTTCTTTTCCAGATGAGGTTCCAGCTGGATTTCAGGGTTCAGCAGTAAGCTGAATGATGAGCAAGTGTCTTTGTGTTCCTGTGAAACAAGAACAAGACCTCATTTACCCCCACCACCAGGACAAGGAAGCTTCACTTACTCATGTCCACAACGGGCCTGGAAAAGGCAAAGTGCTTTTTTGCTTCAGCATGTTCACACTGTTAATGACTAACAAATTTTATTGAGTTTACAGGTTTTAAACTCTGCTCCACTGATAAGACACACATTTCAAAGCGCCCAAGCCAGCTCCTGCTCCGGGGTGGGTCCTGTTCCCATGGTGATGCCTTGATAAACATGGGGTCACCTCACCCAATCTTGTGATCCAAACAAGTTTTGATCAGCAAAACACCTTTGCTTTCACTTTCTGGTAAGAATGGTGACATTTGCAGCTCCCAGGGGGCGGAGGGAGCGCTCTGCCATGGCCGTGGAAAGATTGGGGATCACCCCCACCTGTTTCCCCTTCCTCGGAACAGAAGGGGAGATCACCTTCTGACATAAATACCTTCCCAATATTATTGGAGAGCTGCTTTTAGCTCACTGGGACTGGTGACCCACCAAGCTGCTGTTTGTGGCCTTTTCATTTTTCCTCTCACCTGGTGAGTAGGATGCAGGATGTGATCAGTCTCTCATCCTTGTTGCCTGGAAATAACTTTCTGAGCCTGTCCCTCACCTCACTGTTTCAGGGGACAGGAAAGCCAGCAAATCATCTGTCTGGCAGGCAGGAGGGACTTTTTCCTGTTTTGATGTGACATTGTGTTATACCCGAGTGACAGACAGCACACACTTTGCTCTGATGCTCACTGGTTTTTTTTCCCTTTGAGGTTTTAGGATAAAGGATTTACCATTTATGAGCTTCTCAGGGGCATGTGTCGCAGAGAGCTTTACCAAAGTGCCTTTTTCTGGTCCTTCACGTTTCACTTTCATCTTCTTTCAGTGGAAATTCTTGTTCAGACTTGAATTTCGTAATAACTTTTTTTTCTGCTACTTTTGCAGGTCAAACTACTCAGACTCAGAGGAGAGGCAGGTTATCACGCAGAAGCGTTTCTGTGTGAGTAGCTGTGAAATTGTTGGGGCTTTCTTTTCCCTGTTTTGGGCTTTTCTGTCTCTGTGGAGTCAGCCTGGCTGCCTTCTGGGAAGAGAGAGCTGATGAGGCATGTTACTGATGAGATGCATACTTTTTCCTTCTCATTTTGAATCCCTCAATTTAATACAAGCCATTGGCACAGGAATGTATGAGAGCTCTTGGCTACAACACACACTTCCTATTGTTGGGAGTGAACAGCCCTGCACACAGCCTGCAGCAAAATTAGGAAGTAGCTCAGTTTGATCAGCTGATTCCTCACAATAGTTAAAAGATGTGATTTTTCTATGATGTTACTCTCTCTTATGAAAAAAAAAAAAAAAAAAAGCCTCACTTGATTTTCAGCTTCATGAGGCCTCACCATTGTCTGATACAAGGAATTGACCCTTCCTGTCTTCCAGTCCTCAAGCTAACAAATGTTGGTTGTTTTTCTTTGGGCTTTAGGGTGGTCCTAGTCACATATTTGAGGTTTTTTCCTCTACTAATGGCGAAGTCCATGCTGCTGCTGATGGGATCCAGGATAAATTTAAGAGGTGACGGCAGAGAGTGATCCCCACTAATCACAGTCACAAGAACTGTCAGGGAGCACTCAGCATTTCTCCATTGCAGTCTGGTATCTAGGCAGAGGACTGGGAAGGACTGAGAAAGGGAAAGAAAAGTGTCTCTAAGTGGAGAAGAATGAATCAGTCCATGTCTGTGTTATGCTGCTCCAACAAGCTTCCAAGCACACCTTGGGAAGGGATCTAGGGGAGCAGGCACTGCGCTCGCAGGACGCGCTTTGCTCCATGAGCCAGCTGTGCATCACAGGTGGGAAACCTCACCCAGCAGCCACTGGGAAAAGCTCAATGAGCAGGGGCAAGGTCTGCAGAACAGGATAAGGACATGTAAGGCTCCTCAAAGGAAAAGTTGTAGAAAGGAAAAATACAATCCGGAGTCAGGATTTGTAACCATCATCCCATGGGGAACACCCTGGCAGCACAGCAGCTGTGGGTAATATGCAGGCAGCTGTGCAGGCAGCTCTGCTACCTTCCTGCCCCGTTCCTCTCTCTAGTGCTTGTTAGTTTACCTGTTGGTGCATTAAAGACTCATCATAACTGTAGACTCCCACAAGGCTCTGATACCTGCACTTTGGAAAGTGTTACTGGCCCAGCAGCAATATTCTTACTGCATTAGCAAACTCCTCCAGTGATGTCATTTTAATCACCTCAGTGTATAATGTGGACCTGCTTCTTCTGGTGCACCGAGGGCTGTACCTCCAGCCCAACCCTCTCTCGGGATGCACAGCTTGGAGCCAGCAGCTCCAGCTTTCTTCTTCTGGTGCCTGCAAGCCTGGATGCCTTTGTGGTACAACTGACCCGGTCAAAAACAGGGCTCAGTGGGAGGGAGGGACAAGGTGAAACATAGTGGCCTGTGATCCACAGGAAATCACAACTGCTCTCCAAGTCCAGCCTGGCTTTCTGCTCCATGGGTCTGCATCCCTTGCCACCCAGCCCCAGCTGCCCTTCCCAGAGCAGAGGTAATGAGAAGGGACTAACTGCATCGACTCATTAAGCTGGGCTCGTTACAAGACAGATTGTCATGTTAAACAAATATATTTTTAAAAAACTAAGTCTCATTCCCTGGGCCGTGCCCCATCTGGGCCATTAAATGTGAAAGGGGTAAGTACATCTGTGTCAAAGCTGTGCTCAGAAGCAGATTTTCGCTGTTTGTGGGAACAGTAACTGGCAACCACTCCGTTTTCAAACATCATTTCCTTCTCCTCATTTCCCGTTGCTGTACTACATCGATTGCAAGCGTGGCAGGGGATGCACACTGCTAAACAGGCTTTGGGACTTACAGAAAGAAACCCCACAAACACATTTCCTAAACCCAGCACACCCTCTTTATTTCTCACCAAGCCCTACGTTACCTGAGGATGGGAAGGGCCGCCCATTGTTAGCCAGGCTTTTCGTAAATTATGCAGATTTTATCAATCTAATGAAAAGGTGGTGTGGAAGTGTGGGACAGCTCAGCTTTCAGGGCTCCGGGGCTGCGAAAGCAAGCGTCTTTTTTGAAGGAGGGGTGAAAAAACCCCAACTTTGAGTTAATCCAGCGTTTCTTTCGATTGGTCCCTTGGTAGTCTGATTAATTTTGAGTGCAGATGTTTCTGTTTTCCTTCACAGAACACGCCCAGGACTCGGGAGCAGGCTCACCATGCCGTATTTCCTCCTCCACCACACCACTCTTGCTATGGTTGTGCAGCAACATATGCTAAGGCCTTATTACAAGGGATTCCTATAAAAGGCATAAAGGATTAATAATGTATTTATAACACAACTTTGTTTTAGTATAAAGTGATCTATAAATTTGTAATAAATGTTTTATAATGTTTTTGTAGCCTGTTATAAATGATAAATGGGAGACTATAGATGCCACATCAAATATTCATGCTGCATTGTGTGCATTATTATGCCATTACTGTTCAGGAAACCATTAATAATAAAGTGAATGGAGATGTAAAAGTTGCTGACATGCCCAGCAAGCCATTTATAATGAAATGTATAATCCTTACCATAAAGTAAATACATTGGTCAGTGATTGTTGATGAAATGGAAACACTCTGAATTATTTGTGAGGTATTTATATATTAATGTATATTATCCATATCATGTCACAGAAATGCTGTTAATATATTATATGTATTATTAATTATTTTTCCCTAATTTATAGGCAGCTCTTTAAGTGTTACCTTGTCTCTTCTGCTGTTTTGGCAGCTGTGTGAGGTCTGGTGAGTTATTTTATGGGATGTGTGTGCTGTGGGGCAGCTGTAATGAACTGGGCACCACACTGCAGGCTGGAGCGAGCCCAGCGGGGCGGTTCAGCAGCAGAAGTCACCTTCCCACCCCCTCACCCACCACCCCGAGCTTTGCTGTGGGAATGGGGTGCAGAGGTAGGTGGCTGTGGGTCTTTTCCGACCTCAAGAACTCCGTGATGACGGCTGCCAATGCCTGATGTGCTGCCCCAGGACGGACAGACCCTCTGGCCCCGGCTGGCCCTTCTCCCTCCCCGGCCACCGTGAGACCTCTGGGCAGCCCTACTTCGTCCTCCCTCCTCCTCCTCCTCCTCGTTCTGTGGCCAGTGGTATCTCAGGAGGGTGGCAAAGGCGCTCATGGGTGGCTCCCGCAGAACTTGCACTTGGTTTCACACCAGCAGAGGCAGTGGTGATGCTGGGCACAGATCCGCCTTCCCAGCGCGGGGTTACCCAGGGGACAGCTAAATTTAGGCGATTTATCGCGATTTTTAACTTTTTTCCCCCAAACGGGGGGAAAACACCCTTCGCAGCGACTGAAAGCCATTCACGACTCCCCCGCTGCGGCTGCCCCTTCGAGAGGGGCACTTGGATGTTTTCGCGTGGGAGCACAATAAAAAAAAAAAAAAGCCCTTGAAGGGCGCTGTGTGGGGTCCCATGTCGCGACAGGGCGGTCCCGGGGGTGATGCTGCCCCGGTGTCCGTGGGGCGAGGCCGCCCCGCAGCTGCATCCCGGCGCTCCCCCGCGCTCGGGGCCGGGATGGGCNGTCCGCAGCCCCGCAGCCCCGCAGCCCTGCCCGCAGCCCTGCCCGCAGCCCTGCCGAGCCCTGCCCGGCCCTGCCGAGCCCCGCGGCGCCCACTGGGACCATGGCCGCCATCCAGAACCTGCAGCTGTGGTGCCGGCAGCAGTGCGAGGGCTACCGCGATGTCAGCATCACCAACATGACCACCTCGTTCCGCGACGGCCTCGCCTTCTGCGCCATCCTGCACCGACACCGCCCCGACCTCATGTGAGTACCCGGCTGGGCGTCGAGGTCGGCGCTGGGGCTGCCGGCTCGGCGGGGCTGGGACCCCCCGCTCGTGGCCGGGGACCCTCGCCGGGCTGCGGCCATCCCGCCGTCCATCGGCCTGCGGACCCCGCGTTCTCCGTCTGCCCCAGAACCCTTGCTGAGCTGTGGCCATCCCACCGTCCGTCGGGCTGCAGAGAGACTGTGGCCATCCCGCCGTCCATTGAGCTGTGGACCCCGGGCCCTGGGCTCCTGCCTTCCCCGTAGGCACATCACCAGCAGCAATCTGCTCACGCCCACGCTCAGAATCTCCAGGAGGAAAGCTCTGATCTTCCTCTGCCTACATGCGCTCTTCCCCTCCCCACCACCACCTATATTTTCCCTTTTTCCCTTTTCTTCCATCTGTGGCTGAGTTATAAATGTCTGATATGTGTCCTTTCCATTGCAAAACAAGTTCAGGCACTGGTCTTTGAGGGAGCGTTTCCTTCTTTGCTGTTGTGTTTGCTCTGGCTGGGCTCTCCTCGCACAGCCCGACAGCAGCACTCGGGAGTCGCGAGGCGAGGGCTATTTAAACAAAATGCACTAAAAGGGCAGGGCCCAACAGCCACTGGATTCTTGCACATCCTTGTTTTCCCCATCTGGAGCTCTGCCTGTGGGAGGTTAAAGTGCTTTCCGTGCCCCAAGGGTTTTGAACTGCCCCTGCCCAAATGTTAACATCTGGGAAGGTGTTTTTGAATTGCCAAAGGGGGTCACAGATCCTGCTTCGTGGTTGGTTTTTCTTTTGGTCTTGTTCTTACTCCTGGGTTCTCTGGACTTTGACATGGGGGGATTGAGGGAGGAGGTAAAGGCAAGGGAGCAGCTCAAAGCGTGCCCAGGAATATCATTTGAAGCATTAGGTCTCTCCTGGTCAGATGTGTCCAGCTGGTGGAGGAACAGGTTGGGTGGTCTTTACTGCTCTTTTCCTCCTGTCCCATGTATTCTGCCTTTTTCTGACACTCTCAGGACAGCCTGACACATGGGTTTGTGTGCAGAGATTTCTCTTACGGATATCTCACTTCTGGTGGAACCCAAAAGAAGGTCTCCTCCTGTTTTCTCTCCTCTGTTTCATTGAAATTTGAAAAGAGGTTGGAGCAGGCCTGGGCAGCGGGAGGTTAGTGCAGGAGCCTCAGGCACACTTACTCTGTTGTCCCCAGTGCTTGGGCAAGTCACCAGGGTGTTGCTGTGTGTGACTTCCTGACATGCTGTCATGTCCATGTGACTCCAGATATTTCCTTTCCTTCCTTTGATTCACAGTCCCAAAAATACAAAATGCCGGGGCAGAAAGGTTGAGGTGGCCAGGAGGAGCTCGTAGGGGGGCTGTGGCTGCTTCCTGGCAGGCTCTGTTGCTGGGCCATCTGGAGCATGGCTGTACACAAGGGGCTCAGCAACTTGAGAACTGGAATAGTCCTGTTGCCCACTTTAGTGGGTTGTTTGTAATCCTTGAACTGTGCAACAAGGTTGTGGATAGACATATCTTAAATAAATTCTCCTGGGCTGAAGAAGGAAGATGTTCCTTGTGTCATCTTTCTGTTCCCATTCATTTTCTTTTATGATGGACGTTCTACCTGATTTTATTCAGGATCTTACAGAAGCTCTTTCTGACTTGGACCAGCTCAGCAAGGACTGCCTGGAGGTTAGAGTAAGAGAAGCTTTTATGTGTGGCCTCCCTCATCAGTGTCAGTGCTGTAATACAGGAAAGCCCCAGGTCTATCTTTGGCTGGGCAAAGTCCCGCTGGAAAGAAATTACACTTTCAAGTGACTGTTGGCCAGGGCTGCCAGGTGTCATGTGTTGGATCCTGGAGCAGAATGCTTGTGCAGACTGTCCTTGTATCTGTAAAAGCTTCTCTTACTGTTCTTGGTGCAGGAGACACCAGCAGAGAAATGCAGCTGGGTGCACATGTGGCTTGTGACTCCTGCTTCCCAGGGGCTCATCCTGGGCTCTGGCCCTTGCTTCTAGCAAAGATCCCAGTTAAAGATTAAGACTATCAGACTGAAAAGAAAACTAGGAAAGGCTAGTTAGTGTTTGGAGCTCTTGGTGTGCTTGCAGCAGCTCTGCTGTATAAATTGCTTGCAGAACAATTCAGTCACGGCATCAGAGTTTTGCAACAGTGTATTTTCTGCCTTGGTTTACACAAATAACATTCTTGGGCTGAGTGCGGGGGATTTCTCCTTGCAGGAGCCTGAGAAATTACCCGGAAAACTTCAAGCAATTGCAAAACATGGACGTAATCACAGGCTTCTCTTGTGGGATATGTGGCTCAGAGGACAGGCTGGTGAGGGTCTCTCCTCCCTTCCTGTTTTTTTTTGCTGGAAAACATACAGAAAATATGGTAACTTCTCCAGAACTTAGCTGATGTTGGTTTGTGTGTTATCAGTGAACAGGGCAGGCTGTGTAAAATTAGAGATGCATTTTCCACTCACTTCCCACTCAAGCGAGGATGCTCGGGGGAGTGGAGATGCATGCTGGTTTAGCATGGAAATTCGTTTTTTTTGTCCCAGCTGAAGAGTGCTTCATAGCCAGCCCCAGCTGGGCATGCACACTGTGTCAGGCAGGTCCCAGCCCTTTTTCTGGGATGATTGTGGAGCCCTGAGGCTCCTCTCATCAGAGGGACATGAAGCCTCGTGGCAGCGTGGTGGGAGGCTGAGCACAGCAGCTGCCGTGCGTGGTGGTGATGGTTGTGCAAGCTCCAGCCACGGTTTTAGTGACCTTGGCCTGGTAAGTGAGTTAGAAGAGGCAGGGGAGCTGTGCACGCTTGCTCAGATATTGGTGCCAGATGTCAAGGAAAGGTTTTGATTAAGAACCTTCTCTTCATCTGGGATCTTGCTCTTTCACAGACTGCAAGCTGGTGAACGGGCTGGTTGTGAAATCCCTCTTGGCAGCTGAGCAGCAGCGGGTGCCCTTTCCTTCAGCAGCATTTCCCAGGTCACTGTCAGCTCAGTGGGGCAGGATGAGGCTGAGGTCGCCAGTACGGGCAGGGAGGGTCCTGGCCCTGCTGAGGAGGGGTTGCCTGCAGTCTCCATCTCTTTGGCAAGAGGCTGGGGTGAAGCAGAGCCGCCTGCTTGGCTTTGTGGGTTTGTGGATTGTGTGACAGGAGTGGGCTGGGGGAGGATGGTTTGGGCATCAGGGAGCCTTGTCTGTTGTCAGTCACCCTGCAGAACGCTGCAGCAAGAGCACAGCAGTGTGGAGCAGCATCCCTGAGAGGAGGATGAGCGGGAGTGTGCAAGGGGGCCATCTTCCACCTGGGATTCCCAGCCTGTCCTCTCTCCCAGGTGTTTGCACCTCCAGAAGGAGCGCAGCTGGAAGGTCCTGTTCCCAGCAGGGCACGTTTGGATTTGAGCCCCCTGTCCAAAGGCTGTGAGCTGGCAAAGGGCACCTCGCTCTTTTTCAGTGATCCTTTTGACTGCTCATGTCTCATTGTCTACGGAGAAAACAGCACAAAAGTGCCAAGAAGCAGAAACTTTTTTGGTGCCATCGTGGCTCTGGGATTTACTTTTTTTTCTCAGTCTGCTCCAAGGTCAAGTTTCCAATCAAGTTAGTGCTTGCAGAGATTCCTCCTATGGAAGCACATGTGCTTGCAGAGGACTGTGGCGTGTTTGCAGCTGGAGCAGTGGGTGGTCACGGAGATTTGTGGGCCTGAGAAATGCTCAGCCACTCTTTTGCTAAGACAAGGATTTTTTTGGGAGCTAAAGACTTCGCTTTTATTCCTATGCTGGTGAAATCCACTCTGATTTGTTTCCAGCACTGGAGGCCCTCTCTTGGGTCACATTTATATTTTTCACCTTTTCCAATTAATTCAGTTGCCTGTGTTTTCTCAGTGGAGAACTCCTACTTCTCTGTTTGTGTTAGCTTTACTGTCTTAGAATTACATTGGTCCAGAGAGCTTTGATACTCCAAGATAGGAGATGCACCAGCAAGATCAATTTCCAAAAGAAATATTATATGTAAGCAGTTCACCTGAATATCCAGGGAAGGAGTGATGCTGAGACATCAGGAGACTCTTGAAATGACCAAATAACCTGGTTGTTTGCACTCTCTTTCAAGGAATAGAAGGGGATTTGAGGCATTCACATTGAAAAATTGGGGTTTTTAGGTCCCTGCTTCATGCCGGGCAGTGCACACACCATCATAGCAAGCAGCATTCAGCGTGGTTGAAGGACACTGACTGACAGTAAATAGTAATTCCAGCGCATTATGTTTTAAGTGTCAGTATCACCAAGGAAGCAGGAGCTCTCCTTTGCTCTTGCAGGTGTTTTCATTCGTTTCCCTGCTACAGAGACTATTTGGGAACAGAACTGGGAGTGAGGCAGAGAGCTGCAATCACTTCCTTCAGCTGGCTCCTAGAAAAAGACATTTTTCTCGCCTGACTCAACCAGGATGATCATATCTATTGTTTCACTGAAACTTTTTTGGCTTGTGATTATTTTTGTTGCTCTTTTTAATCCATTTTCTCAGGGAAGGGAAATCTCTGGGCAGGAGCGCTGCTTGAAGAAAAGCCTCCTCAATTCCCTTTGGTTTTGCACAGGAAATAGTCTGTGATTTAGAGTGGGATGTGCCTTTTCTTTACGTGCTCCTTGGGGGAGTTGGACCTTTGGGTCCTATCTGTCATTCTTCCCCTCCTTATCCCACAGAGCAGTATCGGATGTGGGAAGCGGGGAGGAGGCATAAGCTGTGGCATGGTGAGCAAACCTGTTTAAGGTGCCTCTCTTATTTATGATGTAATGCTCCACTTTCTGTACTAAGTAGATGAAGGACCTGGCTCTCTCCTTCCTGTAGCAAGTGGTGGAAAAAGTTCCCCTGCTGCGATACAGATCATGTGTTTGTCTCATGAATAGGTCGCCGTGAGCCGGCTTTGCCCTGGCTTTCACTCTGTTACCCTGGCTCCTCTCGCAGGTGAGGGACTGGCTCACAGGGTAGGTCCACACCGGATAGAAAGTGCAGAAATGCAGAACATGCAGAGTTGGTGCTGTAGCCTTTTCTGTTTGTCGGTGAGGAGAGTTTCCTCTCGGATATCATCAGCCTCTCGCTTAGCTCTGTGCCAGCAGACACAAGGATTGTAAAGTGAAACGGGGTTATCGGCAGCGAATTGACCCTGCCTGCTTGCCTGGGCAGGAGGGAGCAGTGTTGGAGAGCAGGGCTGCCAGCCAACAGCCAGTTTTGTGTTCACAGTTTGGCGAGTGGCTGTCAGTTTAAAACAAAGCTGACTGTGGCTGTTTCCCAAGCAAGGGACACGCTCTGCTGTGGGTGAGGGAAGCACACTGTGGCTCTACTTTCAGTAGCACAAACTCATTCTTCTCTGTGCTTTCATCCCTGTCCTGCCAGGTCCCAGGTTCTGAGTTTGCAGCCCAGTGCGGAGAGAAAGGCATCTGGGTTGGACCAGAAATGGAGAGAGCAAACCTGGGGAGAGGGGAAGAGGGAGATGATATCTGGGGACAGCGGAAAGGAATTGTTGACTGTGGCTTGTAACTTGCGAACAGTAATTCTTGCTTCCTTTTCAGTTATTGGTTATGATTACAGATCAAAAGGGACAGCCCCAGGGACAGCAGAGTAAGATTCCTACTGGCAACTTTGGTGTTACCAGCTGCAGTGTGGTGTTGTGGGCAGAGGTATTTCCCAGGCAGATTCCTGGTGCTGGTTTTGTGGAGCTCTTACAGAGGAGAAAACAGGATTTGAAACCAGAACTTGGGTGCTGCTGGGCCCAGGAGCTTCTGAGATCAGAGGATGTGGGTGTGTTGGAGAAGCGTGTGATACGTGCAGCATATGAGGGATCCATGAGAGACCTCCTTGGAGCTGAGGTCTCTCTGTCTGGAGACAACTTTCAAGACAGGAGAAGAACATAGATGTGACTGGAACGTACTTTCAGGGAGAGTGTTAAAACCTGGCTGGCAGGCATTGGTGTATCTTAATGAGGCGGGAGAGAAGCAAGGTTTTTCTGGGGAACAGAAACAACCCCATAAGTTAGAGGTTGCTCCTGGCTGTCTCAGCAGAACCCCTCAATCTGACTGGGATGTTTTGGCATCAGCACGTCCTGTCCACCGGCAACTGTGGGAGTCAGCCCTGCAAGGGTAGATGTGCCAAATTGTCTTGTGCTGCCTGTGGGCAGATGGCTGTGCCTGCTGCACATCTCTGCCCTGGGAGGTGCAGCAGGTCTGTGACTGTCTCGGGTGGGTTCTGCCACGCTGCTCTCTCTGGAGCTGTCTGAGGGTGTGGGGCTGCTCTGTCCCAGGGAGGCTCCGAGAAGTTTGAGAAGCTGGAAGTGAAGCAGTTTGCTCTGCAACACCAGCCTGAGATTTTTCTCTTCTTTCTGTATTTCAGAAACTTCGACTCTCTCAGTAAAGAAAATGTGTATGAGAACAACAAGTTGGTAAGTAACTTCTAATGTTTTGCTTGTGGTTTAGTCTGTAGCCTGACATTCTTGCTCATAGGATTTGGCAACAGAAACTGCAGACATGGTGCACCAAGTGTGCTGTATTCAAATCCTATTGCCTTATTCTGCACCTCTGCACCAACCTTCACATTTAAACAGCAATGTCCAGGCTGGTTAGCTGCTTGAAATCACTGTCAGACTGTTCACACTTCTTTGCTGGCCTGTTTCCAGTGGCAGCAGGAACTCAGACAGAGATGCTGGAGGTCAAAAACATAGACATGTTGAGTGTGTGATGCTCCTGAGGGATGGAGCAGGAGTTGGGAGGTAGCTGGTGTGAGAGAGGAAGCACAGGGAGTATCCCCCCACTTCTGTTCCTTCCTGGTACAGGGGATCAAGGTGGAGGCATCCTAAAACCTGGTCCTGCCTGGACGCTTCCCTGCAGCATGGCATTGGAGTTTCTCCTGTTCTTTCCGTGAAGAAAGTAGAAGTTAGACAGGCCAACCCCCTCCTGCACTGGATTCAAGCATGGGCTTAGTAACCCAAGGAAGGATTTTCCCCTCCCTTTCTCCATCACAAAAAGAGAGGTGGTGGATTATAATACTCCTCTTCCCTTGGCATCACTCCACACAGCTTCATGGCTGCTTGGCAGGAGCTTGGGATGTGAACGAACCATGGCAGCTTACTCTTGTGTGGGCTGGAGGAGTGACATCCTCTGACACAGTGAGCTGAGGTGAAGTGGTTCTCGCTGCTGGGAGAGCTGAACTTGTCCCTCCCTGGCTCCTTTGCTTCTGCTCCCCTTCATCCCTGGCCATGCCCACAGTGCCTGGTGCTGCAGCATGTGGGCAGTTAGTCCCACTCTGGGGTTGAGCCCTGCCTGTTCCTCTCCTCGAGGTGAGATTCAGACCACGTGTTGTGCCCTGGAGGTTTGGAATTGGGAAGACCACATCAAGGCCTCTTTGCTATGGATGGGCCTCCTGCCTGGGGTTCTCTGGAGCCCTGAGTGTTGCTCCTTCCCCAGCTGGGCTGATGGTCTCTGCTCTGCCGGCGGCTCTGCCTGTCTCTGGGAAATGAGCTGTGCGAGCTGCCTCCACTGCTTTTATTAATGAAAAGCTTCTTTGTGCCTCTCATAAAGACTGGCTTCCCTTCTTTGCCACAGTCTCTCCCTCCCTCCCCCCCCTTAGTTTTTTTTATGTCCTTTGTTTTGCTCTCTTTTCTTTATTCCACCTGCTGTAGGAAGACGTGACTAAGTTGCCCTTTCACTGCTGGTATCCTGCTGCTTTGGTTCTGCCATCAGTGGGATTGACCCTCCATCTCCCTGTGTGCTCCTGGGCTGGCCTCCCCCATCAGACTACTCTCCATCCTAGCTCCTACACTTTTCTTGCTCTGGCTGCCCTTGGGATACAAGTGGGTCTGATTTCTCCCAGCACCGTTTCTCTGCTGTTGTTCAGACTCTCCTTGATGCCTCACCATTCAAAAACTTCTTTTCAGGGGCTGTATTATGCAAGTGGAAAAGTGCCTGTTTGAGCTGCAATTTACCATATAAGGTCTTCTGCCAAGGAAAAATGTGTCACTTCTCAAGTGCCAAAAAAACAGTCCCAAGCCCGGGAAGAATTTCAGTTGGTGGCAATTTCTCTTAAAGACTTCAAAAATAAATAAAGAGGAGAAAGGTTTCTAGAGGCTTTGGATCCATCTCTTTAAGTGCTGGTGGATGGTGGTGTGGTGCAGCAGATAGTGCCTGTGTCAGAAGGAAGCTGTGCCAGGCTGGCTCAAGTGGCCTCGAGGGTATCACTTTCCCATTTTGCATAGATGAGGCAGCAGTGGCACTTCCCTCCCTTGGAAAGCACTTGGAGCTGCACTGATGAAAAGCGTAATGCAGAAATAATGTGTTGCTTCTTTCTTTTTGCTCCTCTACCTAAGCAGTAGGTAGAGGAGAAGGGCAGCTGGACGCTCCTAGGTGGTGATCCTGTTGGATCTCCAGCCAAGAACAGTTCCCAGGAATATGAGGATGCTGTAGGCACATGGGACACCACATCCTAGTGCTGCTCTCTGCATTGCTCACCTGGTTCTGGCCAAACCTGTTGTGTGCATAGAACACCCTCCTCTTCGTGGTCCAGGCAGCCCTTGCACTTGTTCTGTGCCTGTTGCACTGGTCTGACCCGTGGCACAGTGTGGCAGGAGGTGGCATGACCTATGTTCCCACTTTTCTGCACACCAGGAATGTCCAGCAAGAAAACTCCACTGGTCAGACCAGTTGTGCAGCCGGTGAATGGGGAACACTCCAAAGAATATATTAAATATCAGCTTACAAGACAGGCAAGTGCCAGGCTGGGCTGGCAGCTGGGGTGACTCAGAGGGAGGTAACTGGCTAAAACCGTTTTTTAATGTCAGCTCTGTTACATTTTTACTGGGATACCGATGGAAAAAAATGGTAATTATTGCTGAGAAATAGTAGCTGTTTGTTTCTTCTAAGCAGGAGTGGTTGGCTTGTACACCAACACTGTGTGTGTCCCTGCCAGAGGTCAGATTCGGAGGGTTTTAATAAATTCAAGTCTTTTGTTAACCCTTTCACTGTGGGCTTCAACAGTAGCCTTCTTTGTGCCTCTGGTCCTGCAAGTGCTGTTTTGCTCTGATGTGATGGCATTTCAAAGGGCATGCTCCAAAGAGGAAGGGAAAGGATTTTTTCCTATTAAGATGGGGAGGAACAGGGCTGGAGACAGTCCGTAGTAAAAGCGTTACACTGAGTTGAGTGAGGGCAAAGTTGCTTCATGGGTGTTGCAATTTCTTTTTGGTCCTCTAATAAAAGTCTCTTGATCAGAGGCAAAAGAAAATGGCTTTTGCCTCCTTTACCTGACTTTGATCCTGCAGTTTCAAAGCAGAGAGCACCACGAAGAGGAATGCTTGCCCCAAATACATGTTAGGCAGCACGGAAACTGTTAAGCTGGAAGGGAGCTAGGTATCAGGAATTCTTCTGCATTACACCTCTCTTCCCCCTTTCTGCTCTGGGAGAGAGGGGTCCCTCCTGCAGCCTAAGATTTCCCATTTTCAGATGGGGAAGAGCAGACACTAGTAGACAGAAAGCTTTAACATTTGCACAGCGCTTGGAGGTGAAAGCTGCCTGCAAGCACCTACCAGCCCACCGTTAATTGGGGAGCGCTCCAGGTTGGGCTGGAAGCCTGGAAACGAGTCTGCCAGCCTGGACTGACACATTCCCTTCTGCCAGGCCTGGCTCTCTGCAGCTGTGCACTTCCAGACAGAGGCAGGCTGGAGGAAGAGCAGGGGAAGCCCAGGTGAGTTCCCGTGCAGTGAGCTATGGCCAGCTTGCCAGGCCAGATTTTTGGCTCCCTGCCTGGATTTCTCAGCGCGGTGGCTGGAAGCCACGGCTCCATTGGTTCCGGTAGCGGCCGCACGATGTAGGAGTTAAACTGGTGCAGCTGTTCCCCAGTACAGTTATTATTTGAGTGGGGCTGTTTGCAGTGCAGTTTCTTACTTCTGATGAGAAGCAGCTCTGCTGTCTGGGCTGGACAAGACCCTTTATTTTTTTCCCCTTCCTTCTCCAGGCATTTCGAGTGGCGGAGGAGGAGCTGGGGATCCCAGCCTTGCTGGATGCAGAGGATATGGTTGCTCTGAAGGTACCAGACAGGCTGAGCATCCTCACCTATGTTTCCCAGTATTATAACTACTTCCATGGACGATCTCCTAGTAAGTACCACATTCCCTGGAGGGATGGGAAGGATCAGGGCTTCATTTCATGCTTTCCCTTGCCTACTAACAAGCTTGGAAAGGCAAAATAGACTGCACAGAGGCCTTTTTAGTACCAGTACTATTTCAGTGGGGGATCTGAACTCTTTGTACACCAGCATACAGTTGCACCAGTGCTTTTGGAAGGGTACAGGGCCGTGTCTTGTCTTTAAAACTGCTGCCTTAAAATTTAAAACTCGGTCTGAAAATTCATATGGTCCAGCCAGACAGGAGCACTGGAGGTTCCTCCTCTTCATGGTCCCCACTTCAGCTTTCCTTTCTTGAGCACCTCCTCCACCCCTGTTCCAGTCTTTGCCACACCGGAGGGCTGGTGAGAACATGGAATCAAACAAGGCTGAGCTTGTCTGTGGGGCTGTGCCAATGGAACAGCATCAAGGGTAGTGCTTGTACAGCACAGCAGTACTGGTGGAAGGAAGGAGAAGAAAATTATCACCTTAACTGGTGTAATTGTGGTAGCAATTCTGTCAAACGTAAAACAGGCCACAGAGCTGCCAAGGCATTGTATTCATGTACTGGGGGGTTTATCTGGGCTCGCAGGAGCATTATTGTAGTCTTGGTTTATATTTGGCTTCAAGCTCATCTGAAGTGAAATAATATGATAAACCAATTTCACAGGTTCCTCCAGAGGAAACTTCAGAAAGTGGGACATGAATGACTTAACTTGTTAAGGTGAACCTAAATGGAGAGATGTGTAGTGAAAATGTCCTACATCTTGGAAAGAAAGCACAATTCACTCAGAATTGACCTTAATGTCTAAACGCTTCCCCCTTCTCCATCTCTTTACACATTTAAGTATGCTTTTTGTCTCCTTCCACAACTTCTTCCCTCTTCCCTCTCCATCATTTTTTATTTCTTGTTTGAAAAGCATTCTGATCAAAGTCAAACAAATTCCATCGTGTTTGTGCCAAGTGGTGAGAATCTGGGTCAGGTTGGGGTCTTTGCTCCCTCCCCCTCAGCATCTTGCCTACCACATCATCAAGCACAGCACATTTTTATACTCTCTAGTGTCCCACAAAACACTTTGGTCGCATTCCTGCTGCTGGGGTGAATGTGTGTGTCTGAAAATGAGCCCAGCCTGGAATGTGCCCTCTGACACCAAGAAGAGTCACAGAATCACAGCCGTGCCCTTCGACTGGGTTCCAGCAGGACTATGAAATAAGCAGGACACGGGAGGACAGAGAGGGGGTGCAGGCAAGATTTTATTTTGGTCGTGCATTTACGGAAGAACAGAGCTGAAGCCGCCCATCTTTGTGCTGGGCGTTGAGAATTCAATAAATGGCACAAGTGGGAAGTGAGGGGGCAGCCCAAGCCTGAACTGTTTAGTGGGTCAGCTGTCACCAGTCCCCTGGTCACTGTGGTAGGAGCCCTGGGTGTTTATTTGGATAGCTGGCTTTCCTGAGGGAAGACTGCTGGGAGCTGGGCTCCCTCTCTGCTCCCTGCCCAGACTCTCTCTGTGTTTACTGAGAAGGGTATAATCTCTTTTCAGATGGATGCCCACTTAACTGGTCGCTCTTGAAGTGAAGCTGTGGCTCAAATATTCCACAAGGAGCACAGAGACATCTCATTCAGAATAGGAATTGGTGCAAAAATAACATCCCTGTGGGACAGTCGGGGGATCCTGTCTGTAAAAACTTGGCATGAAGCCTCATTTCCCAGGGAAATCGCCCTGCACTTCAGGGGGCACAGGGCATCATTCCTTGCTTGACTGAACTGTGTTGGAGAGTCTCTTTTCTCCACTTGTAGTGAATTTTGAGGGGTTTTATTTCATCTGCAAAGAAGAGAGAATTGAGCGTTTGCAGGCTGCTTGTGGCAAGTCTTGGTTTCCACATCAGCACCACCATGGCATCTCCAACTCTTTAAAGAATTACTCCCTTATGTTCCTTTAAAATCTTCCTTTCTCCCATTCTTCCAGTTGGAGGCATGGCTGGAATCAAGCGTCCTTCCTCTGAACCTGCGGAGCAGCATCCTGGGAAGAAAACTGTTCCAGAGCCTCCTAAGCCATTGCCACCAAAACTGCCTCCTGCCCACCCACCAGCCAGAGCTAAGCCAAAGGAAACCTCCCCTGTTACCACGGTAAGAAATGTGGTTTTGGGTTTTGCTCATAGCTTAAATCTATTCCGTGAGATACAGAGTATTAGGCTGGTTCAAAACTCCTAGTGGTAAGGACTTAGTCTAAATTTTCTGCTCACTGTGAGGGATTTAATCCAGAGGTCTGGTTAAGGGTTGAGGTGGGAGTCACTGGAAAACCATCAGCCACCTGGGGTTCATCTATTGGTGCACAGGACATGGTTGTCTTAGGACATGGTTATGCTGTTCCTAGATATTGGGGATGGAGATTTTTAACAGGATGTGTTATTTTTGCTAGAAAACATTGATTCAATTCTTGGAAACAGTTTCAAAGCAGAGTAGGGATGAAAACAGGGCAGAAGAAGGGAAGCCTCTTCCCAGCTAATTTAAATCAGAGACCTTTGCACTTCAGTTTCCTACAGGCAGACAAGACACCCCAGTCCTCTGGCTTTGTGGGAATGTATTCCCCATACTCTGTCCTTCTGAGGGCTGTTCCACTTTGTATAATCAACTGGCTGTAGGGAGCAGGGATTTCCTGGACGTCACTTCTCTGCCCTCTGTGCCTGCCAAACACTTGCCTGCCTGGGAGGTTTGTAGTTGCACGTGGGGCCAGGGTGCTGCCTGCTCACCCACTGCTTCTCCCCGCAGAAAAGGGTCCTGGCAGAGAGCGGGAATGTCCCCAGCAGCAGCTGTGGGGTCTGTGGGAAACATGTGCACCTGGTTCAGCGCTACTTGGTCGATGGGAAGCTCTATCACAGGAACTGCTTCAGGTACAGCAGCTCATCAAAGCTGGGGCACAGTCCCGTGGGTCGCACAGGGCCAGCCTGGATCTTTTGGGACTGGAGGGAGTGGTGTGGGACGTTTTTTACCAAGTGGAGGCAACCTGGGCTTGCTTTTAACCTGTGCATAAGGGAAACTCTCTGCACAGGTCTGCTTTCATCCACACCTTTCCTGCTTGAGGCTGTGCTATGAACAGCTCCTGTGCTGGTGCCTGAGGAATGCGCACACAGGGTCTTCTCCTTGCCAGTGTGGTACCTTCACCCTCCCTATGCCTGCACTCTCAGCTGTGTGTCAGTGGCCTCCCAGCACTCTGGAGGATGTTTTCTGATACTTTTGTATCCATAGGTGCAGGCAGTGTTGGAACTTGCTTCTTCCTGGAAGCTACAAAGCTGGGCCTGAGCCCAGTACGTTCATCTGCACCAGCCACCAGCAGCCAGACAATGTCCAGATCTTTGGTCTCCACAGCACTGGGAACAAACCTGAGAGTACCCCAGCCCCTACTGCTGCCAGGGCGTTTCAGAAAGCAGCAGAACCCAGGAAACCAGAGCAGGTGTTGAAGAAACCCAGCCAGGAAGGCCTCACTAATTCAACCAAGCCATCTGTTTCATTTTCCGGAAGCTCTGGCTTCAGAAGTGTAAATACCCCATGGTCCTCTTCAGCTGTAAATAAATCAGATGACTGCAAAGGTACCTCGTTGGGGAGCAAAACAGATCCCCATGAAGGTACCCCAGCAGGGCCTCCTCGGACAACCTCTACAACAAAAACACAGCAAGCCCGAGAAAACTTTTTTCGGTCGTTGGAGTCCTCCAGCAGTAAAAGTTCTGACACTCAAAAACAAGCCCAGTCTCCTCATGGCCCTGACAGAACTGCCCCTGCCAAAACCTCTGTTGAGGTCAGTCGAGTGAATGCTGGGAAGGATCAGGCACGTAATAATATTATGCAGGCTCTGGCTAGATCGAACACTTCTCCAAACAGGCCAGGAGCACTCAGTTCCACTGCCTCCTCAGCATCCAGCAGGTAAGCACTGTTTCTCTTTCTCTTTTTACTGCTAAGATGTTCCTTGGGATAATTTGGAGAAGTCCCTACATCTTTCTTCCCTTTGTCCTGATTGCTTTTGTGGCTCAGATTTAAACACATGTAGAGGGAGACATACAAATCTTTGGAAAGACCTGAAAAGGTCTATCCCTTCAAAAAGACTCACTAGGGTGTTCTTTTTTGCAGTGGCAAGTTTTCTCCCACCAGTTCTCAGAGTCCAGCTCCAAAAGCACAGTCCAGCAAAACAGGGTACTCAGCACCAAAGCAGGACAAGATCACAGACCCTCTGCCCAAGAACCAGGCTGCCAGCAAACCTGTTGACTCTCTGCACAAGCCAGAGTTGAAAAGCAACAAAGGTGAGGATGATTCACACACAGCTCTGCCTGGACATAACAAGCCAACTTTATGCCTTTGTCTTGGACCAGTACAGCAAATGTGTCCGTGATTCCGGTGCTTTTTGTCTGTACCATCACATAAGGATTTTCTGAGTTGTAGGGCTCAACACATCTCCATTTGTCCCTGTGCAATTTCTCCTTCTAGCATTGGTGAGTTTTACTACCCTGAGGACCTCCAGGTATTTGAAGTTGTACTTGCTGTCATCAAACATTGGGATCATGGTGGCTTTCAGAGATTTAGGTAGATTTTCCCAGATGGGAGACCTTGCCAGAACTTTGTGGTAATTTTTTGATTGCAGCTGGGGCTCACCCAGCCTCCTTGTCTGTTTTGAACCAAGCTTCCACCATGGTGACTGAACAGTGGGCCAAGGGATGATATTCTGGGGATTCCCAGTGTCTCAAGCACTTCCAGGTGGCTGTCTTTTTTGGGGCCAGAAGCAGTATCTCTGTGCAGTTTGCTATGCCTTTGTGGTTTTTTTTTCGGTCTGTCTCCCTGCCCCAGCCTTTGGTCTCTGAGATCTGAGCTGTTTGTGTTGCATTGCTGTTGAACGTGCCTGTTCATTTACTCTGTGGCTGTGTTTCTGTAGCTGCACAGGTGTTAAAGCATTTGATCTGAAAGGGACAAAATGCCACCAAGATTATTTACTACGTACTGTATCTGAATCCATCCACGTTAAACTTGTTGAGCTGGTGCTGGTTTGCTGCAGGAACATCGTAATACCTGCCCCAGTGCATGGGATATCTCCTAAGATTCTCCTGAGGCTCAAATCTGGCTTGTTTCTTTTTATTCGATCCGATATCATGTTGCTGTGTTCCTTTCTTCAGGAAGCACAAATGTTGGTGAAGACAAGTCTGAGAGCCCAGCAGACTGGAGATCTCGGCTGAAGCCTGTAGCCAACAAGTGAGTGTTTGGACAGGAAGGGTCTCCATGACAAGTGAATGGGGGTGACCATGCCTGCATCTGTGTTCGTTGCTGCAGGTTTGTGTGCACGTAGAAGGGAAGAGCTCCTGTGTTTTAGTGCTTCTGTTTTCAGTAATTAATGGAAAACACAAAAGCTTTCATTTCTGGGGAGGGAAAGCATATTTCAAATTGCTGGACTGTGATTAGAAAAGTGTGACCATCCCAGATGGAGATCCAGCCCAGGATGTCCAGAACTCTTCCTGTGAACCATTCTGCAAGGGGGATGGTTTCCTACCTTTGTCTTTCTTCTTTGCAGAGACCAAGGTGGCTCTAAGAAACCTACTGATAACTCCCAGGTGGGAACAGGGAGCCCAGCACACAAGGAGACAAAGCCAAGTCCATTAGTTGTCCCACCAGCAAAGCAGGACTCTGGTATGAAGGATAAAAGCTTTGCCTTCGTTTTGCTAATCAGGCAGGGGACAGGCACGAGTGTTGCAAGGCACACGTGAAGAACATGTTTGGTGGAGACTGTGCCCTGCTTTGGCCCAGTGGTGCCTTTGTTTGGAGAGCCATCTTTCCCCAAGGAGAGGGACTCAGTCTTCACAGGGTGCCCTTCTGTGAGACAGCAAGATTTCACTTTCTCTTGCATGATTGTTTAATGGTGGGAAATCTTGGTGATGTTTCCCAACCATCTGTTCTTCTCCCGACTGTTTATTCTCCTCTTCTTACTCTGGCCTTGTAATCAGTGCTTTTTCCCGGTTTACTTTGGGCTTATGCCCTTCATTATCACCAAGAGAGGAGAACTAGGACTAAAAATGGAGTTGGCTAGTGGTGAGTGCCAGAGATATTGAGCAATAAAGGGATTTTTTATGAAATGAGCGTTGAAAATTTTTATCCAAAACCTCTCTGTGCTTCTTAATCCAGCTTCCTCTGGTGGATTTGTAAAGAAGTTGTTGATCCCCAGCTCAGATCTTATCAGGAGCTGTCAGAATTCGAAAGAAGACTGGAAAGATCCTGGGGGCTCTGCCAAGAAGGAGGAAGATGGCAACCAGTTGAAGACAAGCACATGTAAGATCTCTTCGGCCTACTGAAGGACCCTCTCCTCTGCACTGTCAGGGAACAGCCTGACTGGTCACTATGGGAGATGTGTCCCCGAGCTTTCTGTGGCTAATCCTGTGGCTGTTGTCATGAGGGGAAAATCTGTGTAATTAATTTTTATTAGCCAGCTTGGCCTAAGCAGGAAGCAGCAAGGCCAGAGAATTCAGTGGGAAAGGAAGAAATTAAAATAGGGATTTGTCAAGGTCACTGCCCTGTCATTCTTGAGACGCAGTGCTATGGAGAGGACCATCTCCTAATTTGGGGAACTGAGATCTACTTGATGTCTCTGTTCCTCTTCAGTTGAGTGGCTTTGGGAAATAAAAGGAATGCAGAGAACTGTCAGCCAGAGACTTTAGCTGGCAGAATCCACAGTAGCAGGAGCCAAGGCTGCTCTTTCTTAGACTTTCAGAGATGTCCTGACCAGTTCTGACCAGTTTGTCCCTACTCTTAATCCAGTTTCTTACTCCTGTGTGCTCAACCACAGCTTCACTGTGCACCTCTCCTCCTCTGCGCCGTTGTCCTTGCTCCATCATATCCCACCACAACTCTAATGAAATTTTCTGGAACTAACCTGATGTTTGCTGCTGTCCTGCTTGCTCAGCTTCTTTGCCTCTCCTTTCCTTACCCCATCTAGTTCTGTCTTATCTGTGTGGAGTAGAAGATCCTCACATCACAGCTCAGCCCTGCCCCTGATGTTTGTCTTGGAGCAAGCAGGATGGGTCCCGATGGCTTGGTGGTCTCATGCTTTGGTGTTTGTTAGCTGATTGCAGCATTGTCCTTTAGCCAGGACCTCTGAGAGCTACAAAGCATTCGAACTCCACTTGCCTTTTTTAAAAAGTCTAGTGTGCCCCCTTTGGCATGATTTTCCTAAAACTTTCCATCTCTTTTTTTCCTCAGGCCCAGCCACAAGGTTCAGCATTAGTCTCTCCCAGGAAGTGAGCTGTTAAGATAAGGGAGGCCGGGGGTTTGTATCAGTCTTTCTGAAGCTTAATGTTTGCACTGGGGAGTGCCACTCTGGGAAACTCTCCCAGCAGCCTCCCCCGCCTTTTCACGTGTATCCAAGCCTGCCATCTGAAAGGCTGGTCTGCTGCTGCTGTCACTGAGCAGACCGTGGATTCAGGGCAGACTGTTGCTCCTCTGTGTAGGTGTTTTACCTCAGCACTCAGAGAGATGCTGTGAACAGTCAGCTGCTGTTCCTGCCCTTAGTGCTGGTGGTTGTGTGGGGCTGTGGGTGACGAGCATTTCTGCAGATCATTCATTTTCTTTGCTGTAGGTGGTGTCTTCTGTTGAGAAAGGAGGCCCCACGTTTTTCTTGCCAACTGTCCTACTTCCAGTTTGCTGGCAAGCAGCCAAACCATCCTCTGTCTGTCAGGCCAGAACCTGAGGATATCAGGGGATATCAGACCCCGAGATGGTCAGAGAGTGTCATTTTACTGGTTCTTCCCTTCCAGTGACCTTGGTCTTCTCATGATCACTGGTGCAGCTTTCTGCCTTGGTTGGAGGTGCTGCGGAGGTCACTTGGAAGGAACCTGGAGATGCAGGGCTGAGCTGGGAGAGGGAATTGTTGCTCAGGCAGACAGCTTGTGGCAGGCCAGGTCCCTCTTGGAGGAACCTTTAAGAGAAGTGTGAGTCACAGGTAGTTTATGGGGCAGCAAGCCAGCAGCATCCAGAGGGGAGAGATCCCTGATGGAGGCCAGCAGTGCAGGGACAAAACAGCCACGTCCAGCATCTTCTCCTTTTGCATTCTTCCTAAGAAAGTGCAGTAGAGCAAGGGCTGAGCGATTGGAGAGCTGTCCTTGAGCTCTTCCTCAACTGCCAGAGACTCTCAGGAGACTCCCCTAGTCTGTCTGTCCTGCCTTTCTCCTTGTGTGTGCTGAGCCTGCACTGCTGCCGCCTTTTTTACAGCCGTGCTCTTTTGAAAACTAGAGTTTTCCTTCGTTATCACATCATCCACGTACGCCTCTGTTCTCTCTCTGTGGTAATTATCCAGCCCAGCCCCTCGGGTATCCAAATACCTCACACTCTTCTGTAGTTATCCTTGCAGCACAGTTGGGCAGAGGAAGCTGAGGCACAGTGGAACAAATACATATTGCTTAAGGATTGATTTTAATAGGTGTCCAGGGCCTAAATAATGCTGTGTAGTGGGGCCTGAGGGACTTCTCACCTAGGAAGTGTTTTGTGGGAGGAATTGAACCTTGGTTTCCTGAGACCTATGCTGAGGTACCCTAGACCATCTTTGTTTCATCAGTATTTACTGATACTTCCTTGCAAAAGAGCACTAGAGGGACATTTTAAAGTATATCTCGGTGTTTCCTGTGGCAGTAACCCAGCCTTTCTGTGCTACCCTGTGGAAGCTTAATAAGGGGTGGGTTTTGCCACAATAAATACCTTTGGGTTTTAACAAGGTAGTGAATGAATGTGGAAGTCAATATTCTTGTGTAGAAGTTCCAACGTCACACCTGAATTAGGTGACTGCCTATACCCTGGGGTTGAAAGCAGCACCCTCTGAGTAGGGGGTATCTGAGTGACAAGCCACAAGGAGTAAATCAGGCTGTGAGGACACACCTCTCACCATAAAATTATTTAAAGGTTGTTGTGATGTTCTTTGTTTGATTTTTTTTTTTTTCCCCTCCTCCTTTCTAGTTAAACTCGCTGCTCCAAAAAGCAGATATGAGCCTCAAGTGGTATCCCCAACCAAGGTATGGCTGTAAACCAGTGTGAGGGGAGCAGGCTGGGGCTGTTTGGTATCCTTCTGGAGTGCTTGCCCAGATATATCTAAGTTTGTCTTATTGGGAGGGTTTATTTGGATTCCCAGGGAAAGGGTGAAAGGCTCCGGGGCAGAAACAGGATGGAGGGGCTGCTGGTTCTCTCCTGTGCAGGGAGACAATAGGAGGTGGAATGAGACAGAGCCAAACAAAATTGTGGCAGACGTTGTGTCCCCGAACAAAGGAGGGAGAATGTCTGTGGGCAGAGTTATTGCTCACAGCAAACATACTGCAGTGCTGTAGTGTTGCAGTGGGCACCACTCTGTTGTGAGCAGCCAGCTCTGCACCTCTGCTTGGTTGGCTCTTCCAGGATGTGGCTCTGCAGCTGGGCTCCTTATGCCCCTTCCCATCTCTGTTGGGGCTGTGACCTCAGAGGGGGTTCTGAGGGCACTGAGCTGTATTTGTGCCTACATTTACTTTCCTAGCTGCACCCAGACTACATCCCCGAGGATAAAATCCAGGAGAAGGTGTGTGACATTGAGAAGCAGCTGGATGAGCTGGAATTGAAAGGAGTGGATCTGGAGAAGCAGCTGCGTGCCTGCGAGGGAGGTAAAGGAGACCATGAGCCAGCTCTGTCCTGGTGGGGAGGTGTGAGGCTCACGTCCTACCCCTGGGCACTCTTGGCTCCATTTTTAAGAGCTCAAGCTACATTTGAGACAATGGATTGCCAGAGGTACCTGGTACAGAAAGATAAAGCCCTGGGAATTTTGAACCTTCTCTGGCTGTTTTACAACCTGTTTCATAACCTTTGAGCAAGGTCTTGTGTTAATTTGGTTGAGGACCAGAGAGTTTTGGGAGTGGAAGGCTATTGATCTGGCTTTTGGATCCCAAGCCAGGCTGGCTGTCGTGGCTGGCTCTGATTTCACAGGGCTTAGTGGGTTCAAGCAGAAGGGCAGAGTTGAGGTGGCCATGTGGAAGATGAGCTGGGTGTCCTGTAGCAGAGTATCTGTGAGCAGCTTCCTCGAATCCCCGGGCAGTGACTTGCATCCGTTGTACCCAGGAGTTCCAGAGATCACCTGTTTTCACTTGAGGTTGCCTGTGGCTCATATAACTCACCTGAGGCTCTCCCTCAAGGGATTGTGTGTTTGAGCCAGGGGAGCTGAACTGCAGCTTCTGGAGTCTTGCCCTTTGTCTCCTTCGCAGATGAGTCCGAAGATGCCCTTATGGTGGATTGGTTCAAACTGATCCATGAGAAACAGCTGTTGCTCAGGCAGGAATCAGAACTGATGTACAAGTGAGTACAACCAGAAGTTCACCTGTCTGCTTGTGCACTTCACCTGTGAGCATTGAACGGGAGGGAATGTGGCAGCCCCAAAAACATAATGTGCCCGTTGGTGGGATGAGGAGGGTTGAGGATGTCTCTGGGAGAACTGCCAGCAGCTGATGGGCCTTTGAGCACCCATTGAGGGTCTGTGAAGAGCTTGTGTGGAGGGAAGCTTCACAAATGCGATGGAGGAAGGTTTCCCCTGACCAACCAGCCCCTGCCCAGGTGGTGGGCAATGCAGGTTGAGGCTTTAGCATGGTATGAGAAGGGTCCAGCCCTGGGACATGGCGGGGCAGGAGCTCATCACTTCTGTCATTCCTTCCAGGATGAAGCAGCAGGAGCTGGAGGAGCAGCAGTGGAATATTGAGACGGAACTGCGACGCCTCATGAGCAAGCCAGGTAAGGACCAGCCACACTGGGAGTCCTGCCGGCCCCAGGCTGTGTGGATCCCTCCACTTTGTGTGCCAGTCTTGGGATGTGTTTCAGATCTGAATGGCAATGCCAGGGATTGCACTTGCACTGCGGGGTGTCCCCTGACCGTGCTGTCGAGCTGTCAGGTGCAGACTCCCTGTAACATCCAACCCACCTCTGCTCTCCAAGGGAAGGTAGGATGTGCCCCCGAGTGTCAGGATAATAAAATTAGACTTGCTGGAGCAGGGTGGAGGCAGGAGGCACAGTGGGGAGATACTGCCTGTAGCTGTGAGATGTGCTTCCCCTGTCTTGTGCAGATGAACTGAAGACAACCAGGGAGAAGGAGCGAGAGAAGGAGCTTCTGGAGTCGTACCTGAACACGGTCAATGATCGAAATAATATTGTGGAGTGCCTGGATGAGGACAGACTCAGGTGAGGGCCCTCGGGTGGTGGGAAATGAGCCAACACTATGGATAATTTCCATTTTATTTCTGCTGCTGCCCAGGCTGTAGGGGTGGATGAATGGCTGTAGTCCAGACTTCTGCTCCATGAGAGGTGGGTGGTCACCTGTCACCAAGCATTTTGCCCTAAATGCTGCTGCCTTTGCATCTTTGGCAACTGTTGGAAAGAGATCAGGACTGCAGCCCTGTTCAGTGTTCTCTCAAGCTAAAGCTGCTGTTAGAACAAGGGCTGTGAAAATGTAGAAGGTGGGGGAAGAGAGGGAGAGGCTGGAGATGAGTAGGCTGGAGATGAGTAGGCTGGAGGCAGTATGGGAGCTGCAGGAAGACTCTGGGAACACGGAGCCAGGAATGTGTTCATCTGCTGCAGCAAGTGAAGGAACAACTGTAGCCAAGAGCTGGATCTTTCCCAAGTTCAAAGGAAGACTGCTGTGTTAAGTAGCTGGATTTGTGCCTCCTGATGCTGAGAGCAGCCTCCATTTCCTGACCTCGGGGGCACCAACTCCAGCTTCTGGACTCTAGTGATGCCCAGGCCCAAGGAGATGATAGCAGTGTGCCTGTCCCCATTGCAGTGAGTACCTCCATAGCACCCTGGGCTACTGGTGTCTCAGCCTTCATTCATCTGCTCGGGTGTGGTGGTGTCTCAGCACTCCACGAACTCAGATGATTCACAGGCCAGCTGGGAGAAGGCCTGGAAATCCCCACACAGGCTCCTGCTTTCAAGGGAAGCAGATGCAATTTGCTAATGTCTAGGACATTAACCGTTGGGTTTTTTTCCTGAACCTCTCTCAGGGTATGCTGTGGAAGTTGGTCATTTCTCCCTGGAGGAGTAACAGTAGTCTTTGTGTGGTTTTTGGTGTCTAACACCTTGTTATGAACACAGCAAAGTTTTCTAATGCCATGCTGTTCCATTTCAGAGAGCTAGAGGAGGACCAGATGTTGGCAGACATGATCCAGAAGTTGGGTAAGGGCCCTTTGTACTCCTACAGAGCAGCACTGGGGGGCACTGGAGCTGTGGGTATCAACCTGCTCTGTGTCTACTCCCTCTCCTACAGATGGATCTTTTGAGAGCCAGGAGCCAGAGAGGAAAAAGAATAAGTTCCGCTTGTCCAAAATATGGAAGCAGAAGAATAAGAGTAAAGCTCAGGAGTGATGTTCCTTTGCCCAGCAGCCCAGAGAGGCCCATCAAGTGTGTGGTCCTTCCTCAGTGCTGCTTTCCTGGAGCTGTGCAGGACTGTAATGAGACTCCTCTGCTCCCTGACATGGAGACTGCAGGTTTGAGGACCAGAGGGATGGTGTGAATCCCCTTTGACCCTGGTATGGGGCCTGAGGATACCTTTCCCACAGGATGGACTTCTAAGACTGTTTCCCTTCTTTGGCTCTGGCTCAGAGCTGGCTTCAGCCCTGTTGGCAGCTCGGGAGGGCAGAGCTCAGTTTGCCCATCCAGTGCTTGGGTCATTGTAGGCCTGAATGCAGGAGTGTGGCCCTGCATGGCACCCCACAGTGCCCCACTCCTGTCGCCCGGGGTTTCACCCAGGACGCTTTGCTGGTCTGTGGAAGGGCCAGTTGTCCCTCCCTCCCTGCCTGTGCTGTGGCTCTTTGGCCAGGATCAGAGATGGAGAGAGGGAGATGCTGTGGAGCAAGAAGGATTGAGGCTCTCCCCCTTGTCACACCAGTGCAGACTGGAGCTGCAACCCCCACAGCCCGGGGGGAGCAGAGAGCAGAACCACCTCCGTGTCTGCGGGGTGGGATGTCTCCGACCCACAGCAATTTCAGCAATAGTGATATGTTTGCAGACCTCCTTTTGGGAGTTGCTGTAGGCTGATTTCTCAAAGCCGTGAGGGGTTGCTCACTGCCTCGTTCCCTCTGTGGGGGAGATTTGTAGGTACCTTATTTCTCTGACTGCACACTGAAGCAGGATTTTCATTGTCTGTGGCCCATCCTGACGAAAGTGAACAGAACTGTTCTTTTAATAACCTGGTGGTAACTGGGAGCAGATGAACAGGTTTGCCTCAGCCATGAGTCTTCTGCTTGGGACCAATATTTCAGTGCCTGAGGCTCTGTCCCTGGACAGCCAGCGCCCTCAAGGGGTGCTGTGGCTCACTTTGGTGAGACCAGGACTGTAGGAGCACGTCCTGGCCTCTTGGCAGTGAGTCTTCCTACTCTTCCCTAAGTCCAGTGTCAGCAGCCAGGCACCTGCCGTGTGTGGTAGCACCTTCTCTTCCCAGTCAACCTGGGGAGCAAGGATGGAGAGCAAGTCATGGAGAGATCAGAGTAACTCATGATGCCTCTAGCCCTGGTATGTTTGGACTTCCCTCCTCCCTCCCAGCCAGGTATTTTGAGGTTTCTGCGGGTTCTGTTCTCCAGCAGGGCCAGGGATTTTGCACGGAGGAGGTTTGCTCCCGCTGTGCCGCTGGCAGAGCAGAGGCGATGCGTCCCTTTCCCACGAGGTGGCAGTGGGACTCTCCGTCCCGGGCAGGGATGTGCTCGGGGTGGGACCCAGTGCCCGAGGGGGTTCCTGGTGCCCACGGTGTGTGCCATGTGTGTACAAGTGGTGGGACACTCTGTACCTGCATATGCTTTTGCCCAATAAAGACTTGCTGGAGCAAATCTTAGCATCCCAGTGTGATTTTGGGATACTGGGTATGGGCTGGCCCAGTTGCTGTGAGCACTAACAGTCCCTCTCCGGGGCTTGGCATAGCTGTGATGGAGCAGCTCCCCCACCCAGAGCCTGCAGGCCAACTGCACGTCCTGGGAGAGCAGCAGCACCGAGGGGATTGTCACTGATTTTTTTTTTTTTTAGGTGTCAAACTACCCCCAGCTCTCAGGTAAGTGTATTTCCCCCCTTGCTGCTTTAGCATCACGCACATCCCAAAGCCTGTGGGGTCCCACCCTGGCCAGCAGGATGTGGGAGAGACGAGAGGCAGAGCTTTGTTCTGCCAGAGCTGTACTGTGGCATCAGTGGCACAAATGGCAGAACTGTGGTGTCATCAGGTAAAACACTGGTGGAGGCTCTGTCACAACACTCTGCTCAATGTGACACCAGAGGGTGGTTTGGGGGTACATGCTGACCACAGGGGCTGGCAGGCTGTGCCTTGTCATCCTGGGTTGCTTGTTGGGAAGCTCGCTCTTTCTGTGTGTAAACATGAGGGGAGGGAGGAGAGCCCTTCTTTCAGATCTGGGCAGTAGCAGCAAATCCCCAGAATTAAACCTGCCTTTGTGGGCTGCCAGCTGAGAGGGAGGGAGCTGAACCCACCTCTGCTGAAGGAGAGAAATACCCTTCCTGATGAGTGGGTCCCTTCCTACAGCTGTCCCAGGCTGTCCTTATTGCTGGGCTTTCGTCTTTTCAGGCTCAGTTTCCCCAGCCTTGAGAAGTTCAGTCTGCGTGGATTTGGCGGGTGGTAGCATCGGCCAAACTCATCCAATCCTTCTCTCTCGAGGAGATAAGGGGCAGTTTAACCTTCATCCATCTTGAAGGCAGGCAGGAAATGGTCCAGTGCAAGAATGTGATCAACAAGGTGCTTAAACAATAATCCCAGGGGCCTGTGCAGGCAATAGTGCATGATTGGACCTGCTGTAGGGTGAGAAGGCCAGACAGCAGGCACTCGTACACCTGCTAGCTGTGTGCTTGCCTGCCTCCAAGAAGAGGTTCTGAAGGGAAAACTTCGCCGCTTCTCCCATCTGGAGCGTGTGAAGAGATGGTAGCCATGGTCTTGGGGTTATGATGCTCACCTGGAAATGCTAGGTAGGTCTGAAAGGTGTAAGTGGTCTCTAGGTAGGGAAATACTGAGAACGGGAGTGGAGACAGGCCCCCAACCTGCCTCACCACACCAGGGGAACAGGAGGTGATGGGCTGCTGTGAAGCTGACTGCAAGACTGACCTCAATTATTTCTGCACCAAAGATGAGTGGATAAATAGTGGAGTAATGATCCAAACACACTCTGCCTGGAGTCCCAAACCATTGTCTGTATTGGTGGAACTCTGTCTGGTCATGGCCAGGGTCTACCAGTACCAAGCCCCTGTACAGCCTGGCACAGCCCCAAAGCTCCTGCACACCCTGACAATTGCTGATTGTGAGCATGAGGACAACTCAGCTTGTTCCTCCTTCCTCTACCTTGAATTTGGGACTCACAGGATTTGTAATTCCAGCATTCTCTTAATTCAGTGCTTGAAATGAGCCCTAGAACTAAGCCTCTGGCTAAGGTGGAGAAAGGAATGGCTTTTCTCCAGCTGGCCGCTTTTGGCTGAGCCGATTCCCCCCACCTGACCCCCGTTTGCTCTCCTGGCACAAGCAGCTTTGCTCACCCTGTGGAAGTGCTTCAGAGGGCTGAGCAAGAGGATTTGGCCTTGGGTCTGAGCAGGGAGGGAGGTGTTGGGAAACCAGCTCTCAGCTGCCTCTCCATAGCAGTCACCCCTGAGTAATTAGGCAATCCAGGCACCCTTCTGTAACAGAACAGGAATCAAATTCCTCTCCCTTCTCCATGAGAAAGGACTGTTTGTGTCTGCTCCAGCCCCATCGGACACCAAGCCCCGAGGTCAGGCTAGCAGGGGGTTGACAGATATGTTGCTGTGTGCATGTGGGTGCCTGAATTTCGGTGATGACTGGGAGCTTAATCACTCTTCTAGGTCAGCTGCTCCACTTCCAAAATGGTTTCAAAGGGGCTGAGTTTCCTGCTCATTTCCTGATGGCCTCCAGTTGGGTTCAAGGCCTTGACAGCTCCTGGATACCTGGGGTGCTGACACTGCTTTCTTTGTAGCTGAAGAGGAGCATGGGGGCTGTACAGGGCCTGGGGGCTGCACCCCTGAGCCTCTGCCACTTAGGAGGCTCCTGGGGTTCTTCTGCAGGCTTGGGGTGACGAGAAAGCTGCTGTCTGCTCTGGCACTTCCAGACTCACAAATGAAGCTGTGATTAGGCTGTGTGTGTGTGTGTATGTCTCTCTCTTCTGCCGTTTTCTTTAATTACAATCTCCGAGGTAATTTCTGACGCATCATTAACAGTTCTGAGTAAACAAGGGGGATTCTCCAAATTATTTGCCATGAGCACAAAGGGAAATCGGCTTTCATCGTCTCCCTCTTCATCCAGGGAAGAAGCTGATCTGCAGTAGGCACGGCGAGGAAGGGAGTGTTGTGGCTGCCCTCAGATGCTTTGAGTCAACTTGAGATGGAGCAGAAATCCACCCAGCTTATCCAGCTGACTGAGAGGCCAACTCTGCCCACAGCTTTTTGTCCCCACTGCTGAGCTGGGACTCGTCACCATTCCAACTGCATTCAAAGTGCCTCTTGTGCATGAGAGCTTTGGGGGCTGCCTTTGAGTGTTCACCTCCCGTTTCCAGCTGGATGGATCAGAACCCGAGCTGCTCAGGAGATGGGACAGTCCAAAAGCGTCCTCAAGGCTGTGTCTCAGCTAGGAAGGTAACACCCCAGTCTTGGCTGTTGATGTCTGAGACCAGCATGGATCTGGGGAGGGAGAGTGCAGGATTGGGAAGGGAAGGAAGGAGGACTGATATAGAGGGACTTGGAGCCTAGGAAATTAGGTCTAGTCCAAAGCAAGAACTCACAGAGGTGCTGGTGTGCCCTGTGAGAGCCACAAATACGCCTGGCAGCTGGGGTTGGAGGAGGTGGCTGGAGAGGACCGCTTTGCTGGCAGTCAGTGGGAGGGCATTCCAACCTAGTGCAGGGCTTGAGGGAAAGGGGCTTTATTAGAGGGGTGGCACGTGGAGCTCGGACAAGGCAGTGCACCCACCGGAGCGACCCTGCCCCGTGCACCACTGGCAGCCCCTTCGCCCACGCTCCAGCACTGTGGCAAAGCGTCTGCAGCAGCAACCGAGGGAGTGAAGGTTATTTATATTCATGTTGCAGCTCTGCCAGCCGTGACTCTGTTATCTGCCATGCATGAATATTATTTGAATACGGAGTTTGTCGTGACTATTCTTCCGCGTGAAACGAGGGATTTGCTGTGGGATGGGAGCCCTCCCTCTGGCTGTCAGTCAGGAGGGGTTTCCTTTTCCTGTCTCGTTGGATGCTGCGTCCCCAGCAAGGTGAGACAGTGGACACTTTTTCTCTTGTTAATATCCATGTCTAATCTCCTCTCAGAGGGGCCCTTTGTCCTAGACTGTAGCCAAGATGAGTAATTCAGGGATAGATGAGACGCTATAATTGGTTTGTGACAAATTAAAACATTTTTCCTTCGGAGCTGAGAGCAGGACTGTGGTCTGGAGCTGTCAAGCGTCACAGGGGAGGGCGATTTTCGGAGTAAGCGCATTGCAAATTGGCTCCAGATACGCCTTGGAGTCTGAAATTATACTCCAGCTGGTGACTCTTCTCGGTTGGGGTTTTATTTTATGGGGGGACAAAGGGAACATGTGCAGGGAGGGACAGCCTGATCGATACAGAGAACGTGACTGATTTTTACATCATGCAATGAGCTGGGAACCAGCATGAGCTGTGGTGGGGATGCTGGGGAGCACCCAGAGGTGTGGTGGGAGTGAGCAGGCCAAGTGTCAGGGCCGCCATTGCCTGTCTTTTCTTCACGCTGCTCTCAGTGGTTCCTCCATCACATCCCAAAAGGGAAGGGCCATGACAGAAAGTTGCACATCACACCACCCCTTCTCTTGGCTGCCAGGGGTAGAACCTCCTGAGTAGCTGCAGGTTGGTCATTTCCCTGTCATGCTTGTTTTCCTGGGCTAAAAAGAGTCCCTCACCTCCCCCCAGAGAGCAGGGGACCAGCTAAAATTCAGGAACACAGAGGTGGTCGGGACAGACAGTTTGATGAAGTACTTGGTTTGACCCTAAGATGTTTTTGAGCTGGTTTGGGATAAAGGGGTGGATGTGGGAGGAAAAGGACTTCCTGATGCAACTGCTCAGCACTGCTGCATGGAGAATGCTACAGCAGTGGCACCTCCACCCTGTGATGGATGGAGAGTGAAGGAGTGCTTGGGAAGGACGTGGGTCTGTAAAAAAGGGGTTTAAGAGAGGCCACCACATGGCTGGTTTGTGTGTAAAAGACAGTGGGGAAGGAAGCCTCAGGATTTTGTATCTGATACCGAAGAAACAGGGGTGCTGTGAGTTTTCCAAGGGCAGCTGTATCTCAAAGTGAAGGAGAAAGTCTGGCAAAGAAAGTTGTAGGTGAGAACAGAGAAAGTGCAAAGGCTGTCAGCGAATTCAGAGCCTGGAGGTGTTGGATGAGGAAAGGAGGAAGAGATCTGGGCATCTCCTAGATATGAGGAGTATAACGAGCAGGCCACAGTGGCAGGGTGGTGGTGGCGGGGAGTTGGGGGGCTTGGAAGGAAAGATCAGAGGATCTAGTTTAGCAATGGAAAGTGCATAGATGCAGCAAATCCTGAAAGGCAGGATCAGATGGTGAGCTGTGACTGGTGTAGCTGGCATTAAGACGTTAGCTAATCCGGTTTAAGGGGATAAGCCCAAGAAAAACTGTGGAGACCTAAACTGGAGCTTGTCACTCTCCCGTGGAAAGCAGAACAGTGGAGGAGGAGGAGGAGGAGGACGATTTGCTGCAAGAGGCCCTGGATGGTTGGTCAGAAATGGAGGGTGAATGGAGGATGGCTGTGAAGATGAAAGGTCAGGAGTTATTAGGTGGGAAGGAACGACAGGAGTCACTGAAAACTGCAAAGAGTAGAGAAACCCAGGAGCCTTCTGGAGTGCACAGCCTCTCTATTAATAACTGACCTGTAGCCCATCCTATGGGTGTAACTGGTAAGGTAGCAGGGAATTTGCAGAAACCCAGTGATTGTGGTCTGCGAAGCTTATACGATGCATATCAAAGCCAGGATGGGAATTGCGTAAGTGTGATGTAGGTCTGGCACTAAAGTGATAAGAGTCATATCAAGGGAATAACTTAATTAACTGGTCTTGATCAAAGAACTGTATGAATTCAATAGCCCAGTTTTCAGTGCTAAATGATGAAGTTTAGAAAAACTGTACTTGACGCAATTATCAATTTTCCTGTCCGAGGAGCTTTGAAGTGGCATTAAGAAGGGACACCCTATTGTTCTGTTTAGGACAATTTTCTCCCTCCCTCCAGTGATGAGGAGGAAGAGGGGCTCCCTCTCCTTTTCAAGTGCTCATTTGAAATGGTCTGAAGCATAATAAACACTGGGTGCCAAGGGGAACGGGATCACGGCTTTCACAAGTTAATTGTTTCAGATGATGTAAATCAGGAACAAAGAGCTTTCCTTTCCCTGCCAACCAGAAAAAAAAAATCTTTATTTCCCTGTAGCTTTCATTTTGCTTAGGATTTTGGAGGGGAAGTGGTCCTGTTGAACTTCCAGCAGTCCTGGACCATTCAGTCCCTCTGGCAGATTGTGCTGTTCAAACAAGATGCTGAAAAAGGAAGGAGTCGGGCTGTAGAAAAGCTTCTGAAAGTCTTCAAAATACCAATTCCGTGTGCATTTATCCAATTTGGATGTGTTTGGTGGGCCAAAGGGAGAGGGAAGTGTGCGGCCAGCATGAACCACAGTGGTCCAGACTTGGATGTCTTGTCCAGCTGAACATCTTCTTTGGGCTGGGTTCCTCAGCTGCTGACTCACACAGGTACTGGAGTTGGGTTTGCACCTTGATTAACCAGTGCCTATAAAGCATTGTTGTGGCCTCTGGAGAATATACACAGAGGGATCCTGCCACAATTCACTGAAGGAAGCGGATTTCCCCTGCCAGATGACTGATGCACCCAGGTCTGGCTGCAGGGAAGGCGGATGCACAAGTGCTCTGCAGAGTCCTTTACGCTGAATTCTGTCGTAACGACTAATGAAGTCCATGCTGAAATGCTGAGTCAAAGAGTGGATGTCCTCTGCTAAAGGGCCATCAACCCATGCCACAGAGCAAGGGGAAAATGATCCCAGAGCACAGAGTTATATTAAGTTTGGTGTTTCTTAATTTTGTCAATATTAAAAAAAATTGAAAAATGAGAAATCAAATGCTGAACCATTATGAGGAAGGACAGTGAAAGGCCTCTTCTGTAGAGGGGTATGTTTTTAATGGAGTTTCTGAGCTAAATCTGCCCTGTGTATTTGGTCCAGGACTAAAACAGGTGTCAGGGCTAGTTAATGAGAGATTTGGCTGATAAAATCCTCCCCTCTATGGAATCTGAGGTTTAACCTGCACAACTTCACAGCTATTTTGAGGGAGATGGGGTTCAGGCAGCCTTCACTGCCCCCCAGCATTGCATGCACCCTCCTCTGTTTGCTGATGGCTTCCCTCCACTCTCTCAAATCCATCTGTTGTCCTGGAGACTCGCCCTTCTGCTTAGGTGTAGTGCAGGAGTTGGGTCTTTTCTCTGCTGTTGTCCTGGCAGACCTTAAACCAGGGATTCCAGAGAGGCATCCATGCATTTGGACATGCCTCCTGGAAAAGGATGACTAAACCTCATTCATCCATCAGTGACAGTGATGGGAGTAAAGCCCTACTGCTTCCAGGTACTGCTTCCTATGGACAGACTTCCCTGCTCTCCTCCATCCTCTAGGCACCATGTCCTTCCCACTGGTGAGTACCTCATTCCCAAGGCAGAGAGGACTGGCAATGTATCTTGTCTGTCCAGTACGGTGTGAGGCTGCTGTGAAAAGCTGAGAAGCCTCAGAAAGTCCCTTGGGAAATTGAGGATTAATTCAATTTCTTTACGGCTCCAGGACTTCTCACTGCAGAACGCAGATGGACTTCAGTTTTGCTCTCTGAAATGAGGTGGTTCCTCCTCCTGGCAGAAAGAGGGAATGATTTCCAGAGGCAGCAAGCCCAAGGTCCTCTCGCCTGGGTCTTCCCCGGAATAAGGCAAGCAATGGAGGTGGGATGATTAGCTCTCCAAGCCACATTGCTGTTTTTTCTCCAGGAGGTGGAAGGAAGCTGGGTGCTGCTAGCCAGGAGGCAAAACTGCAGCTGGCCATGCCAGCTCTGAGCAGCGAGGGCAATTAGAGATCAGAAGAGCTGGGGTGGCTTCGTCACATTTCCCTGCTGCTGTTCTGGAGGTGATAATATAATTCATATCAGAAGAGTTAGTGGGCTGAAAATGAATTGGAGAAATCAATCCAGAGGGTATAAATGAATTAGCATGTAAATGAGGACACTTGCTCTACATAGTTTAATATTGCCTGCAGCTGTAAATAATTCCAGGGATGGAATCAAAAGCCGCAAACAACTTCATTTTTGTGCTCCTCCCCCGTCCGGGAGCACCTGCAGCTACGACCGACCCACCCTTGCAGAATCATCGCATTGCAAGAGAATTAAAGGAGATGAGATGTATATACTTCCCCCCCCCCCCCCCGACTGGCCATTATTTACAAGGCTGCTGCTCCTGGTTCTGTGCACCAAGTCCCTGTCTGTGCATGCACACGACAGTCCAACGCCGGGGAAGGGGAGGCCAGGAACCGGCCAGCAGTGAGATCTCGTGCAGCGGTATCTCGAGCCATCCCTGTCACCCTGTGGTGGGCTGACCTGTGTGTGAAATGGTGATTTCTCACCGAGAGCTGCAGTATGAAAGGTCTTTATTAGGGTGGAGGACTCACCCCTCATGGGGTGCCTAAGGGTGGGAAGAGGTGGGTGCTTGGAGAGCAGGAGCCGGCTGGGGCAGTGCATTGGTTCTTGGAGCTATCTGGTGAGATCACATTTCCTAGAGAGATGGGAAACCATTTGCACTAGAAGCACAGTGGGACTTTGGATGGTGTGTGCGGTCTGGAAAACAGAAAGAGGTGCAGAGCCAGGTCATTAGAGTGGGGAAAGTGTCAGGAAGCCCCTTTGTCAGAGGTGACTAAACGAGCTCAGCTTATTTAGCCTACCAAAAGGAAGGTTCAGAGCTGTGATTGCACAGGCAGATAAACACAAGGGAGGGAGAGGAGCTGGTTAAGCTAAAGGCCATTGTCCATACCAGAACATGCAGATACAAACCAGTCATGAATAAATTTCAGAGAGAAATGGGATGGAAGTGTCTAAGCACCAGAGCAGAGACTGTGGTCGAGCGCTGGAGAGTCCACACAACCAGGCTGCTCTTACGCTGGCGTTTGACTGTAAAATAGGATTATAGGAGCAGGTCCCTTGAGATCAGGCAACTACGTTTTGTGATCTGGGAAGTTCTGCTTGTCGCGAAAAGCCCCTTTATTATTCTGGCAGGGGAAGGATGCAGATCTAAAGAGGGCATATGTCTCGTTGAGTGACTCCAAGAGCGGTTGTTGAGAGCTTTTGGAGTGGTGCTGATGACAGGAGGTTAAAGATGATCCTCAACAGTCTTTTATCAGTGCTTCCCTCTTGTTTTTGACACTGACGGATCACTGAGTTCCCTCTTTCATCAGGTTGGAGTTTCAGGTTCTGCTCTAACTAGATCTCCCAGGTGGACTGGAAACACTGATTAAGATGGATAGAGTGAAAGCAAGTCCATTAAATTGTTAATAAAGAATATTACACACATACCTTAATCTGCAGCTAGCCTGACACTTTATAAAAGTACATTAGGATATAATCCAATTGAAGCCACAATATCGAGAACATCTTATCTCATCACAAATTGAAATTATATCATATTCCTCATTTCTTAAATTAAAAAGCTAAAACCTTTTAGTTTGCTCTCATATGCTTGTGTAAAACTTAATCAGTGGTTTTAACAACATTATTTTTCAATATGGGCCATTTCTGCTCTCATTTATTTACAAGAGAGAACTTCCTGGTAGGAGAAGTGATTCAATTTGCGGGAGGATACATCAAGCACTTAAGGATTTTGTAGGGATTGATTGATTATTTATCGTGTTATCTTGCCTGGAGACGTCTGATATGCCTGTGCTTTTGCTATCTCTCATTCCACCTAATGCTCTTCCTCTGCGTCTCTCTCCCGTCCACTGCTAAGGGCGCTCTTCCTGCGCGCGTGTGTCTGCAGGAGCATTTTGGAGGAAAAGGGGGTCAGGGAAGGCGAGGCTGAGGCTGCCTCTGCTGGGACTACGGTGCTGGAGTGGGCAGATAGGAGAGGTTCATTTCACTGGAAGATAGCACAGAGGTAAGTGAGGTTAAAGGGCGGTTTGAAATTCTGCAGATTTTAACCGCAGGCTGCAGCACTGCTGAGCTGTACATCCCCTAGTGCATCACACATGTGATGGGCCACAAAGAGGCTGTATCATTTGCTGGAAGTGCCCCCAGGAGCAGAAAACAGCCCTGAAGGGCCGTCAGCCCTGGCTGGCAGCTGGTCACTTCAGGCCACACTTCCCAGGGTAGCCATAAACACCTTCCAGTTGCCCAGCAAAGGGCTGGATGATGTCCCAGCACCTCTGTGGGTCAATGCTTCCTGCTCAGCTGAGCTGTCCCCATCATGCACTGCCAGTGGCTTCTCCAGGGATCTTTGCAAAAACATTGTTGTCCCTACGCTTGTGAGGAACCTGGTGACCCAATAAGGCCAGGACTGGGATGTGAAGAGGAAGGGGCCACCCCTTCACGCTCAAAGGAAACTGCTCTCATAGCAATAGCTGATTATCTCCCACAGCTTCACTATGGCAGCTTCACTAGTGATGGGATATGGTGTCATCCTCCATGGAGGTGTCAAGCCCAAGGCCAAAGGGGTAACATGAAAGCTCTCCGTCTGAGGGGGGGTGACACTCAGGAGCCCTGCAAGAGGGCTGTGGCTTGAGCTTTGTCTTGAACATTGGCCACTCTTTGGAACTGGAGCATGAGTGGGAGAAGGAGGGATTCTGCCCATGGGGGCTCTTGGCCTCCCAAACCTGGTGGGGCTTTGGGGCATTGATATAGCAAGAAAGAAAACTTTTTTTGATTTTATTCAAGAAAACAATGACAGTAGAAACTCCAACTAAATGTTTAACTGTTTGGACTGTGTTTGTCTGTCTGGCAGGGGGAGGCACTGGGAACAAGGACATTTGAGGTTTATTCTTTTCACTGCTGCAGATTTTGGCAAATTGCTCTCTCTGCCATAGTTTTCCCTGAGCAGTTCGAGATCAGCTGGGTTTATTCTTTTATGAGTATTGTAGTGCAGGAATTGCTGTCTTCTGGTGAAAATAAATACAGAAATCCTGAAGCATGACTCCAAAGAGAGATGAGCCTGCAAAACAGCACCATGCTGGAAAGGGAGTATGTTTGGTTTGTCTTATTTTTCTTTTGCTTTCTGGGATTTTAGGATTCCTGTTGTAGGGATTGCACCAAGATGACAAACTAGAGAGGTTTGAAAAATGGAAACACAATCCCTTGACTCCAGGAGCTCAGACTTAAATATCAACAAATACCTCAGGATGCAGCGTGAGTGCTGATGGAGCAGCTGACTCGGCGAGCGTGGAGGTGAGCAACTCCAGAGCCCCACAGAGCCCCACAGTCCTGATTTGCTGAACCCAGTGAAATGAATTCCTGTATTGGATGATCCATGTGCATGGGCCTCCATGGGATCAGGGCCAATGTTTGCGAAGTGCTGTGAGATGCCTGGATGAAAGGGACTACAGAAGCGCAAAGTATTACTTTTTCATGACTGCCGCAATTGCTATCCTTGGGGCTGTCCAAATGTTGTTGTTCCAAGTGAAAATATAAAATCCTTTTGGCACGTTTCTTTTTTTTTTTTTTTTGTGTTGTGATAAATAGAAAGGCAAGAGGGGGAAAAAAAAAAAAATCTCTTCCTAACAGTGAGAGAAGGAAAGCAGTCCCTGTGCAATTTGTTACACATCTCATATGTCTCTGACTGCGAGCTGTTGAAGTACTTAGAGAGAGTATTTAGCCAACCCAGTGCACAGCCTCTGGAGTACCGGATTCTGCTTTGGTCCATGCTTGGTTGAACCTTTACAGCAGCTTTATGTGTTTTTGACACAGCATTTCAGGAAAAGCTTTGATTCTGGAGGATGCCAACTGCGCCGAGTGGGACTAGGATGATTAATCAAATTATTTGAAGGGTGTTCGCCAGAACCTGGTAGTGACCAGCCTCCATCCTAATCTCTGGATTGAGATGTCAAGCCGGCCTCCAGCTTGGAGCACTGAGCTCGCCAGGAGGCAGAGGGTGGAAAGAAATCTCCAGCAGCAAACAGCCTGGCAGTGCTGCCCGTGGTGGGGAGGGATGCTCCCAGGATGGGGACAGACAATGTCCATCAGGCCATGGGGTGGTGCTGCCCAGTGGGTTGGGGGAGGCTGGGGGGGGTCTGCACATCAGAAAGGCCAGACAAAGCTTCTCTAGCTGTCATGGAGCAGGAATAAGCTGATGGTTGTGCCCCAGGCTGCCACCGGGATGCAGAGAGGAAGGGGCAGTAGTTGGGATATGCTGCACTGTTTTATCTCCCGACTGGCCACAGGGTGAGGGCTCCTCTGCTCCCACCTGATTCTAGGTTGTTACTGAGTAGGATGGAGGAACAAGTAGCCTGGGACAGACGAGACAGGGTCACCAACTGAGTAATTTTGAACTTGGTGGCAGTGTCAGTTTCTCAGAGGAGCTGGGGCTTTGCTTGGAGTCTTGTTTAGGTGGTTTAGGGTGGTTGGTGTGGGACAGTGCTGACAAGGATGGCAGAGGGTTCCAGGAGATGAGAAACACAGTGGGGAGCAGGGACTTGGCTCCTATGATGAGCTTTTCTCTTCAGGGACCAGCTGGGTTTGTCACCCATCTGCTTTTGCCCTCAGTAAGTGTTTGGATATATCCATAGCTAAAGATAAAGCCAGAGTACGTGAGAAGGGAAAGGCATGTGCTGTGGCAGCACAGCACAGGGCAGCCAGGGATGGGTTGAATGCTGTGGGGTTAAGGGGGAAGTCACTCCCATGGGGATGAGGGACCCCCTGCTGCCCTCCTTCCCCTCCTGCCCTGGGGATTGCAGGCAGATGGGCTCTCCCTTGTGCCAGGGCAAGCACTTGGCACTGCTGCATCAGGAATTGCAGGACTTGACTCTGCCCTCCAGCTCTCTGGGTGGCCAGTGTTTCTGCTTCTACGTGAGCCCCAAAGCGTGCTGGGATCCCTTTTGCTGCACGAGGTGACACCACCTGGAGCATCTCACGGACCGACGCCCTGATGAGCATCTTCGCTCTACGCCCTCCCCAGCGCCCCGGATGCCGCTCTCCTGCCCACCACCCAACTCTTCCTCTCCGGCAAACGCCTCCTGTGCCACATCTCCACACCTCTTCCAGACCCGGTCCGGGGGGCTCCCACCCTCGGCCGGAGCAGCGCCGGGGCCGCGCGTTCGCGGAGCGCCGCTCGCCATCTGCGCCGGCGGGACTCTGGCTGCCGGCCAGGCCGCGGCGGGTCGAGCCGCCGGCAGCTCCCCACAGCTCCCGGCCGNNNGGCCGCTCCTCCGGGCACACGGGGCCCACGGCAGCGCCGTCACGTGCGGCCATCAGCTGATGGGGAGGATGACTCAGCCGGCAGCTGTCGGGCCCCTAAAATAATGACAAAAACAATTAGCAGTCCAAGCAGTAGCCTCTCCTTAATTATCTCCTCCGAGTTTAATTAACTAGCTAAATTATCAGCAGTAATGTAGGCATTAATTATGTCAAATTACAGTGTAAAAATCACAAAGTGTGGAAAATGTCAATTCAGCTGTGCTCACCTGCCGGGCTGAGACAGTGCCGGTGACAGAGGCTCAGCCTGGCGCAGGGGAAGGGCTGCTCCCCCTCCCCGGGGGATCGGGATCCTGCCACGGCAGCCTCGGCGGGACCACGGGGAACACCGACAGCGATGCCGACAGGAGCCGGTGGCACGGTTTTGGTTGGGAGCTGGTGGAGGGTGCCCGGATGGGTGCAGGAGCGGGGAGGCAGGAGGATTTTGGCTCTGGCAGAGGGAGGGGAAGGAGCGTGGCTCCCCAAACCAGATGGCTTGGATGCTGAATTATTAAATTATGAATATTAATACAAATCAGACACGGAAGAGGTAATAATTTTGCTGCCCTACAGAAATAATTAACATAATTTTGATAAATTACATGATAAGAGAATCTCAAAATTGAGGTAGATTTATCTTAATTAATATCTTGGACTTGCTCCGAAAGGTAAATTGTTCCACTGGGAACTGGGGAAGGGTAAAGAAGGGGGCCCTGACTCGGTGAGCCGGACACTTCCCAGGGTTAGTGGGTGTGGGGGAATGGGGCAGCCCCTCCAGGCTGCACCCTGGCCCTGACTCAGCTGCACTGTGGGGGTGATGTCGGAATTATTCCCACCCCCACGGGGACACCAAGTGACTTATTTCGGATTGTGTGGGGTGATCAGAGAGCAGAGGTTTGAGCTGGTGTCTCCAAACTCCTGTGGACACAGTGCCACCCTCCACTGGGCTCTGACAGGCATTTTGGCATGTCTCTCTATGGCACAGTGCTGGGTGAGCACTGAGGTCTGAGCCTGTGGGATAAATGACTTCAGCAGAAACTGCTGCCTAAGTGCCCCAAGACTTTGTTTCAGGTGCCCCTACTAGGACAGAAGTCCATCATGACACACGTGCCTGTTATATTTATCCATCCTCATGGAGGCACACCAGGCAGGTGCAGCAGGCACAGGGTGTTTGTTCTTTGCAGGTGAACTACCAAGGGCTGTGTGTGGCTGAACCACTGTTGGTGGGGACATCCCAGACTGGAAGTTAGGCTGGAAGGCATTCAGCTATTGAGTGATTTGCTTCACCGTCCCTCCTTGTGGACTGCCTTGCTACAGTTCCATATGGTTTTCCTTTGGCTTTCATGACTCCAGGTAAGTTCATGTCCCTCTCCAAGTGTGCGTGTGATGACGGGCAGTGCTCTTCCCTTTGCCAGGCCACAGTTATTGCCCAGGTCTTTGTCTTGGTGGTGCTGCTGCTGCTCATCAGCTCAGCCTGCAAAGGTGCATCTCTACCCAAAAAAGGATGTACAGATGAGTTGTGCAGATTGCTTTATGTTGCATAAAATTTTATACTTAAATCCCAGAGTCATCCAGGAGAGCATAAATTCCCAGTGTTAACTCCCAAGGCAGAGGACATCCCCCAGGCACAGGCAATGCTGGTACAGATGTGTACATGGAGATGGTCCACAGCTTGTGGCATCAAACCTGCAACTCAAATTACAGGGCTAATTGCAAGATTTGCCCTGTAAATTTGCTTTGCTACAACATTTTTGCAATACCAGATCAGGCAATCTAGGAAGAGACATTATCTGCACATCTGTATTGTCCATTTAAATGTCCAGAGGGGTGGCTGCGCTGCAGTTCTGTCTGCAGCCTAGTTTCAAGTATGTATCTGCCAAAAGAGCTTACAACTTGGTTACTTGATACATTTCTGACATGGGTGAGCAGGAGGAGAGTGAGGAGCAGGCAGGAGAGGCTGTTCTCAGGAGGCTTCAGTCTTGGTCTTGAGCTCAAGAGGATTTTAGATTCACATCCATGCGTTTGCCAGCTTAATTGGCAAAATCTTTAATTTTTCAGAATGGTTAGAAATCTTGTTGATCTGTTCCCACTGGCAAGATTTAAAGCCTCAAACACTTTACATTTTCAAAGAGCTGTACAAATGTTAACTAATACAGCCCCAGTTAAGCATAATCTCTATATGGAGGAAACAGAGTCATGCTACAGGAGTCCCTTAGCCTGGACAGGGCAGTTGCTGGGTCCCCATCCCATCTTCATCCAGAAGGTACTGTTGTCTCCTCCAAGCCTTCCCCACACTGTCTGATCCCCTGGCCTTGCCACTGTAAAACCAAGCCTTATTTCACAGTTTTGGGCTGTGCAGAAAATAACAAGAAGGAAAAACCCAAAGCCACTGAGTGCTGTGATGCCAAGGCACAGGCTGGAAGCAGAGACTTGTCACCATGTGGCAGCATTGGTGCATCCAGGTGAGACCAGGGATGGTGCCCAGGATAATAAGGGATATTCCTGGAACACAAGGAGCAGTAGGAACCAGTATTGGGAATATCATTCATGGAAAATGCACTACAGGAGAGCCTTTGCCTTGCTGGGAGCTTCCTTGTGTGAACCAAGTACTGCAGCCATAAATTAAGCTTTTTTAAGGAAAGTCACTGCTGTTACAGAGCATGTGGGCCAGCAACCCCCACAGTCACCCTGACACCCCTGCTGCTCCCCACTCAGCTTTTATGGTGGCAGAAGAGGGATGTTTACCTTGACATTCCCATCCAACAGTCCCCATGGCTGGAGCTGTCGGCAGCCCCAGCAGCAAAGAGGGATGTGAAGCCACGTGTCTGGACAGTGCTGGAAATCCTGTTAAAACAAGGGCACCCTGCTGAGGGACGCTGAACATGGCCCTGTGCCACCCGTCACCTCGGCTGGGTCTCGCCGGGGCTCGTCCCGGTTCAGTGACTGGCTGCACAGCCTTTCCTTGCCCGACTGTTGATGGACACCCAGCTCCAGTGCGGGGCAGGGGCACCTTTGGGCTCCTACATTCACCTATCTACATATTTTCCTTGTAACACCAGGTAGAGCCCAGGCTCTGGTGTTGAAGGGATACCCCATGTGCCTCACTCCGCACGGCCCCAGGGGAGTTTTTCGGCAGGCGAGCCTCATGCTGTGTGTAAATATATTCATGCACACACACACACACACACACACAGAGGGATGGACTGGCACGAACACCCGCTGCATCCAAGGATTCAATCTGAGTCCAGCCTTAACCCCTTCACCACTGCAGGAGGCATGTCCTGGGGCTCAGTGCTGTCGAGAGCAGGGGACACGCTGCTGGTGGCACTTCAGTGGAGCCGTTGAGATGGGAAGGATGTGGCTGGCCCTGAGGAGACCAGATTGTTCAGTTGTGTCTGAGGTAGGGGGTGGAGAAAGGAAACTGAAGCCCAGTGTAACGTAGGGCACAAAGGAGGGAATTTAGGAGGCCTGGGTGGAAGGAGGGTTGGATGGAGCGTGGGGCTGGAAGGATCCCCCTTTCAGCCACCAACCCTGAGCTTTAGGACGAGAGAGTGGAAGGTGGGGGAAACTGAGGCAGCAGGAGAGCAAAGGAGCCACCCCTACACGTGCACACACATGGGTGCAAGCAAGGCATTCCCACCTGGGAGAACACATCTGTGGTGTGGAGCTGGTGGAAACCTCATCCTTCCCCTCCTCTCACAACCTCCCCTCTGCTGGGTCTGAATGGGGGGAGACTGGCGCTGCTTCTGCCTTTTGTGGTTGCTGTTTCCACTTTGTTTCAGGTTTCTCCTCTGTTGGGACTTTGGGCCTTCCCGTTCCCCAGTAATTATATAATTACTTCACAACATGCTGCAGGAATAGTCGGGGAGACGGCTACAGCTAGCACAACAATGGTGACAAGTAAAACATTAATTTCTGGAGTTCTTTTAATTAATTCATCAGGAATCGTGCTGTGCGGGATGATTACGTTAAAGTGTTTAATTACAAATTTATATGTAATGATGCACTTTAATTACTTTGGACTGGTACAATATTATTGGGCCCTTTTCCCAAGATTCCTGGCACTGGGTTTGGGCTGCACATAAGCAGTGCCATGGATGCTTGTGCCTCTAAATTATTTACATGGCATGGGAGAAATCCGGTCCTGATTGATGAGAGCAAATTCTCCCCTTAGCTGAACGGGAGCGAGGGCCTTGGGGAATCCAGAGAAAGAAGGTCAGTGTGGCGTGTGTGTGTCAGGCAGAACATCAGGGCATTTTTTGTTGGAAGAATCGAGGTTAATCTGGTGGAAACTGAAGTGATAGAGAGCCAGGCACGATAAATATTTATCAAAGGGACCGGTGTCAGGATTCTGGTTCACTGATGCAGATATGTCCCGGATGGATCTCACGAAGCAGCATGAGATGCTGCTGCAAACAGCCCTCGCCAAGCACTCCAGCTCCCCTCCTTTTGCTTGTCGCCCCTTTCCTTTGTCTTGCCCGTCGTTGCGTGCACGTGTGTGTGTGCATGCACACACATTTTCTTTCCCTTTAGGCTCCCATTCTCTCCTCATCCCATCTTTATTTGCCTCCGTGCACGGGGAGCATCTGTCATTCTTCTTTCTCCTTTGTCAGCATCCTCCCAGGCTAGACAGACCCCAGAGGGGTGGCCACATTGTTACAGAGGCCTGTGAGCTAAAGGGCTTCAAGTAAGTTTGAGGTCACCCTGTCTTTAAGCTGCACTACATGCAAAATAGCCCCTTATGTAGCACATATATATAGATAGATAGATTATATAAATATATATAGATAAATCTGCACTACACAAAATAGTCTGCAGGACAGGCAGTGCCTTGCTGTTGTGGTTTCACAGCATCTGGCACACAAGGGTCTGGCAAAATTTGGTTTTTGTTTGAGTTTTGAGAGCAGAATCTGGCATGGAAGAAATCAAAGGATTTCCTCTTCAAGAAAAAGGGAAAGAGGGGTCAGCTCTGGGTTTGTTACGCTGACGGATCCCGGCAGACGCACTGGTGAGGTTTGGTGTAGTGTTACTGACACTGGTCTTGCAGTGGGTTTGTGTCAGTGCAACTGCAATCAGAATTTGCTGGCAAATAGCAGCAAATAGACCCTGTGAGATGCTCTCTGCCCTGTAGCTGGGACTTTGTGTGCTTGTTTCTTGTGCAGCTGCACAAATGATGCATGGCTTAGCCCAGGACCGAGAGTCCCGAGGTCTGAGCCACTTAGCTGTGTGACCTGGCTTTGAACACACACACAGAAAGTCACTTGCAGGTGCTGATGTAACACTGTCTCTGTGGGTGCAAGTTGCTTTTATAGGTGAGCTAGTTTCTGGTGGACCTGCCTAGGAAGAAATAGGAGGTTTTTTGTGAGCTGGGAGAAGTGCCAGGGCAAAGGTAGGTGAGGATTGCTGTCAAAGGCCAGCACGCGTTGCCTGCTCTCCAGAACACCAGAGCTCAGTGACTGCTTTGCTGCAGTTGAATTGAGCTTCAGACCCCTGTGGTGAGGGCTGCAGCCCAGAAGATGTAACACGGGGCACGTGGGATAAAACCTTGCAGTGCAGGGTGCCCACCCTGGACAAGCAGACTGGCGGCTGCCAAGCCAGAGAGGTCCTGGTGAAGCGAGGCCATTCATGTGGGTGAGTAAGTTGGAAAGAGTTCCACTGGGAGCCAAAATACACATTGCCCTGCTGACTCAACTGCTGCTGCTCCTGGTGACGGGAATTTAGGAGGTGATGGTGGAATTTAGCGGAGGTGATGGGGAAAAACCCTTTTTCCCATGGGAAGACAGGGTGTTTGCAAGCACAGCTCGTTCTAGAAAGTTTTGTCTCCTGCATATCCCGTCCTCTCCCATGATGGTCAGGCTTTGCAAAGGCTGTCCCAGCATGTGGGAACGGCCCCTCACTGCACATGGAGGAGAGTGAAGCATTTCTCCCCGCAGGCTTCCCGTGCCCCTGTCCTTTGCAAACATGTTCATAAGGTGTAACCACATTTTGGCAGAGAGTGGGAGCTCTGGACAGCTCAGCAAGAGCAGAAGCAGTTCTTGTCACAGCTCGGGGATTTCCAGGCCAGAGCTGGTCCCAGCGTTCAGCATTGCACAGGTAAGGTCATGCCAGCCTTTTCCAGGCAATCTCTTCCTTGGTGGGAAGGGTTTGAGGAGCAATGGCAGGAACGGGGCTTTCCTGGGGACTGCCTGGGAGATGGGGGTCTGCAAACAAGGTTTAGGCAAAATGTGTGAGCATCACAAAGAGCAAACTGAATGGGTTCATGTTCATCCTGAAGTCCAGAGTGGGGCATATTCTGCCCACGTTTGTGGTAGCCACAGACTCTGAGTGAGGGAGTTTGTCAGGCTGCCATGCAGGCTTCAGGTGTCCTCTTCTGTTTTTCCCTTTGTTTGTTTGTTTGTTTTTTTAATTCACTTCGACCTTACTCCAGACATCCAGAAATGGTTTTAGCACCAGTACTTACTGCGAGAGGAGGAGATGGGGTGCTGCACACATCCCCACCTCTCCCAGGTGCGCCGTGCCTGTCAGAGCCACAGGGCAGCTTTCCAGGGCAGTCTCACCAGGCAGAGAGATTCATTCTGCTGTAAATAATTCCCATTCGTGGCTTTTCTCCTGCTTGCACTGAGCAGGTTCAGGTGCTGGAAGCAGAGGCTGCTGCCTCGCCAAGGACGTGTTGGAGCCCCAGGGAGGGCTCCCAGCCATGCCGAGGAGCCTCCTGGTGCCACCTCCCCATCGCCTGATGCTGGAGGGGCTTGGGGGCTACGGAGATGATGCCTGAGCTGCTTTAACGCAGCTGAGGGTTGCCAAGGGCTCCTCTTCGCATGGGGCCAGGCTCCTGGTGGGGAAACCCCCCCTTCTCCCGCAGTCCCTTCTCCGAGAGCTGTCCCCAGCGGCGCGGTGGCACCTTGGCCGTGCCGAGCGCGGCTGGCACCGCGCGTCCGTCCGGGCTGGCGGCTCGGGGAAGGGCTCCTCGGGCTCGGGCCTGCCAAGGCCAGATGGTGTTTGCGAGCGGCGCCAGGTCCCAGCTGAGCGCTGCCCGGAGAGACGCGCAGAAGCTGCCGCCGCAGCCGGCGCTGCCAAACCCGCGGCATATGCTGCGCTCTGCCCCTACACCTGCCGATGGGCAGCCTCCGAGCGTGGCACCGGCGCGGGGGAAGCAGGAGAAGAGGCAGCCCCATCTGGAAGGAATTTAGCGGATAAATAAGGGCCGGAGAAACCCAAAAAC
>VXAY01001192.1:110895-162002 GCA_013399855.1 Oxyruncus cristatus | reverse complement strand
AAAAAAAAAAAAGGATAAGGAGCTGGCGCGGGGGGGAGGCGCAGCCACGCCGGTGAGGTCTCGGGGAGAACCGGGAGAGAGCTGAGCAGCTCCCAGGGGTGGCGGTGTGTAGTCACGGAGTGGCTGGGACATGTCCCCTTTCAAGCAGACCTCCACTTCCACCAGGATCCCGGTTTCCCTGTGAGCAGCCCAGCGCCAGCTGCCCCGCCACGTCCCCACCAGCCCCAGCAAAAGGTTCTGGGAAACTGCTGGGGGATGTTCAACTTCTTCTCAGGAGCAAACCCCAAACGATCGTGAGCAAAATTGATGGGAGAATATACTTTCTGCCAATTTTGAATTTACTTTGGTAAACTGTACGCACTCGGGGCTCGGTCTATAATTTATTGAAAAGAACCAGACTGGAAACCAGCTTCATACTGTGAGTAATTTCTAGCATCGTGTAATCTATCACCAGGAGACAGGGCACTTTGTTTCTCTGAAAAATTATTTTTATAGTTGGCTTAGTAACAACAACAATTATTATTATTAATATTAATAACTACTTGTGTAAGGCCTTTCATGCATGGTTTAGGGAGCGTTTTGCACATGGGTCAGAAGGTGTTAGCTGCATCTCACAGGAAGGGAAACTGAGGCACAGATTTGGCCTCACTCAGGCTCACCCTGGTGTGCAGCATCCTACTCCCAAAATGCAGCTTGGACCACTGGATGCCCTTTGTGTGTTTCACAAATGTTTGAGGGTTAAGTGATGAAGGACATCAGGAAACTATTTTCTTTAAAATTTAGGTCTCCTTAGGTTCAAAAAATTATCAAGAAAAGTCCAGAAAGAAAAAACCCTTGCCATGCCCTGGTGGCTAGAGCTCATCCCCTTGGGAGAGTGCAGAAACAAGCACATCTCAGCTTGAAAGCAGTGACTCAAACATTCCCTTCACTTAGTTTTAATGTAGAAAATGTTAGAAGCCTTTGATTTCCCCCAGGCTGGCTCCCTGGTGACTGGCCTGTGGCCAGTGAAGCCCCAACACTGTCGTCTCCAGCACAAGGACATCTGCCTGGATGCGAAATGCAGGACCCACCCTCACCACAGCAGTGCCAGGGCTGAGATCTGCGGGATGCCCATCCTTCACTCCGTGCTGCCAAGCTCACCAGCCTGGCTTATTAAATAACGTGGTGACACTTCACAGGGATCTCCTCAATCTCACTTTCCAGAGTGGAAAAATGCCACTTCTGGGTAGAGAGCAGCAAAGAGCTGCTGCTGCAAACACTCCAGGTGCTGGGGACATGGGGAGAACCTCCAACTTGGCTCTTGGGGTGGACAGAAGTGGACGGAGACACTTCAGCATCACCCTCTATTGCCCTCTCCACTGCTTAGGCCACCTGCAAACTAAACACGGTTGATCTGGACACAAAACTTAATTTAAAGAGTTAAACTACTCCAGGTGATAAGTGCACTCTTGTGTGGAAATGGTGTAGACTTCCTCTCCATACGTCACTAAAGACACTATTTTATCAGTAACGAGAGAGCTTCTTTAGCTGAAGTCTATCCCTGTATCTCTCCACTTCTTGCTTTGTAACAAGAATAGTAGTATTTAGCATTTGTTATTAACACTTTACATCTTCAAATTCCATTTACAGGATGAAGGCCTGGGTTGCTCCCATGAGGCAGAGGGGTATGGCAGTGTTATCTTCTGCATTTGCAGGTGGAAAATTCAAGGCAGGAAAGGAGAAGGTAGGTCAAGATCAGGAATGGATATTGGGCTTCCTGCCTGGCCCCAGGCAGCAGCCCTCAGTGTCTCACTGTGGACCACCATCTCTGGGTTTGCTTACAAAATATTCTTATCTAGTAAGAAAAGTGGGTAAAAAAAAAAAATAGCAAAAAGTCCTTTCCCCTCTGCTTGTTCATGAGGAATTTTAGCTTTCTTATTTTTTTTTTCTTTTTTTCTTCATTCCTTTAATGCAATGAAAAATGTTCAGAGCAGACACATGTTCCTTAATCCTGTACAGTGGTAATATAATCTGCATTTGTTCAGACTCATTCAACCTGAATCATCCCTGAGCACTGAAGCTGATGTGTGAGCAATGCACGGCCATAAATCCACCCACCACCTCGGTGTAAGTGCCTCCAGTTGAAACACAGCGAGGTAGCCCAGGTACAGGGTGAGAACACTCATTCCTACACCCAGGAACGTGTTGGACTGAAGGCTTTCCAGGAAATGTCCATTTCTGCTTGGTTTGCTGTGCCAAAGTCAGATGTGCAGGATTTACTGTGCGGGTACATGAGCCCCACACAAATGTTGCCCATTCTGTCCGTCTGTCCAGGATTTCTGGGCTTCAGCTGTTCCAGCAGGGTCATGCTGCATCTGTGCATATCTGATAAATTCCCCTTTTCCACTTGGAGAAAGATTCCAGGAAGGTGTGTGGTGGAGGAGACACGGCCCGTGGTGGTGGTGGTAGTTAATTATCCAGCATCCCAAAGGGACTGAGCTGTCACCATTCCCATTAAGGCTGGAGGAGCACAGCCACGAGGAGGGAAGCACCACGGCCCTGCTCACACACAATACCAGGCATCACATGCAAAAGCAAAGTGTTTCCACTGCCAAATCCATCATCTCTGCCTGAAGAAGTTAGCAAGGAGGGCAGGCAACAGTTTGGGGAAAGCCTTGGGGTGCACATGACATTTTTTCCCCCAGTTTTCTCCCATTTCTCAGGACTTTCGAGGGTTCTGTTCCATCGCAGGGTGAGGAAGCCAACAGATGGCGCTGTGCTGTTTCTGGAGGAGCCCAGCCTTGCTGGAGGCCAGAGATGGGACGCCTGAATGCTGGGGAAGCCCTGCATTTCAGGGAAGTTTTTCCTCATGCAGAGGCACAAGCAAAGTCTCACCACGGGCAAGACCCCTTGGCCTTTTGCCCACCCTTGGCCCAAAGCACCATGCAAAGCAGGTACGTTTGCACACAGCCTTGGGACATGATCTGTTAACAGGAAGAAGGATGCAAAACAGGTCAGTGTTATAAAAGTTCAGATTCCCGTCAAGAATATTTTTCTCCCTGCACCCTCTGTGGAAGGCGTGGGCAGACCAGACCCCTCGGTGATGTGCTGGTGCCCAGCTGAGGAAATTGGTTGTGGGGAGCTGATGATTTTGGCAGGAGGCACATGGCTCCCAAGGAGTGCAGCTGGGTCAGCTCATGGCCTTCATCTGGAGCTTGACTTTAATCCCAGGGGCTTCTGCTATTTGGCACCAGCAGAGCAGAGCTGAGGGATGGAGTGATGCTGGGGTTGGTTCCTGGCAGTAAACCCCTGCCTGTTCTTTTTACCAAGCCTCCCCTGTGCAAGAGTGCCCTTTATTTCACTTGTCCCACAGGTTTGTGCTTGCTGCTCCAGGAGCAGAGACACATTCCTGGCTCCAGCCATAGGTTTGTGCCTTGTAGCAGCATTCTGCAGGTGATTTAGGGTGAGTTATACCCACCACTCACTGTGCCTGTCACCCAAGCTGAATCTCTAACTTGTTTTCAGGCCAGTATCGTGGGGTCCTGTGGAGCCATTCCCCCGTGTTCCCAGTCCTACCTGGTGGGTATCCCTGTCATTATTGACATGCTGGGCTCTTGTTTCCAGCTCCCTAATGAGCTCTAAACCCGGAGATATGCTCCCTGTATTGATACTGTATCCCCCATTGAACAGTAGCCGGGATGGGGACGGGGAAAGCTGGGCCCCAAACCCAGAATCGGGAGTTCCTCTTACCCAGCAGATACATCTGAACAGGTGTCAAAGGTAGGATAAGCTCTGAAACACGAACCAGTTTTCTTGCCTTAAGCCACAAGACCTTTCCTAGCGAGCAGGGCCGGCAGGGAGTTTTCTTCACAGCTCCACGTGCCGCCGCGCCGTCTCTCTGCCTCTCGCTCCTACAATTCACCGTTCTCTTTTTCCCTCCCTCCCTCCCACGTCCGAAACCCCTCTCAAGGTCCAATCCAGCAGAGGTTTGCAGCTCTTCCCGCCAGGATCCTGAGCATCCCTGCGGAGCCACTGCGCACCCTCCAAGGACGTGCTCGGCATTGCCGCTGCGCCCACCCGCCCCCTGCGTGCCTGACCCCACTGCCATCCAGTGCCGCCTTGCAAACCACCAGAGCCAAATTAGGGTAAGTAGTTATATCAGGCTGACCTCTGCCTTGTCAATCTTTACATCATTCAAAGGCAATTTAGCCTGTTCATTCATAACGAGAGGCTATTGATTGAATAATCTCTGTTATTAGTGTATGGGTAGAACTTGCTCTTTGTTTTATTTTATTATTGTGTGTGCTGGTTGCTTAAACCTGCTTCTGTTGTGCCCTGCTGTAACTGCCCCTGCAATTACAGTAAAGACTACGAGCAGATACTTGATTAAGCCTTGCAGAGATTATTACAAAGCAAGGCCTCGTTCTGAATGCACATATTTCACAAGAAATATCATAAAGAAGCGTGCACGTGTGAATTCCTCGAATCTGCAAGCACAATTTATCCTTGCAGGTCAATAGCTCATATTGTCTGCTCTGCCAAATTGTTCAAACATATACAATGCTCTCAAAACATTGCTTAATTAGATTCTAGAGAACATTGACACACAAACAAAAGATATTAATATCAAGGATTTCAGCATCAAATGTAGTTTACACAGATCAAAGAACATTTTTGGTGCAAAGAGGTTATGAATGTGACAGGTTGTTACTCCACAAGTGAAGAATATGACAAGAGGGGGAAGCAGTGATCAGAGAGTGGAGCACAAAGAGGAATAAGTACAGACTCGTGAGGGACATGGGGAAGATAAGGCTGCAAAGACAGAGGTAAAAGGAAGATTACTGGAGAGGCAGGGAAAGCACCTTAAAGAAAACAGTGCCAATATGCCCTAAAATGGACACGGAGCTTTTGGAAGGTACAGGGTTGTGAATTGCTGCGGTGGGGTAGGATGAGACTTGTCCTCTTTCATCTTAAGAGCAAGATCCAAAACTTGAAAATGTTTGTAGGCAAAATCTTCCTTGAAATTAATGGCTCAGGTCTGAATGGAGACTTGGTCCTTAGCTGGGAGCCTTTTGTGGCTTAGTTGTTCAGTGTGGTCTGTGTTGCTTGAAACTGGGATGAGGCAGTGAAGGGGTAAAGGAAGGGGCTGTGGAGATGAGCTGGGACAGTAGGGACAGGTCAGAGTCAGAGGTGGGTGGCCAAATGTGCAGTCCTAGCTGGGCCTTGGGTCTTGGGGGCAGTCAGATAGGAAGGGGGACAAATACAGTTAACAATTGTCTGTCCTGAGTTTCACAAATGCTACTGAGAACAAGTGACGTATCTGCCTATACCCAGCATGGGGTAAATTGATGGTTTGCTTGGGATGTGGATGGCCTGTCCCCAACACCTTGGAATAGCTACAGTGTCTGGGAGCACCTTGGTGGAGCCTGGGTGATCCTGGGACCAGCAGGACTGCCCCAAACCTGCAGCCTGGGTTGGGAAAATGTTCAGTCTGGTCAGCAGGTCTTTAATTCAGCTCATCCACAGCGCCTGGAACAGAAAATTGCTCTCTGGTGGCTACCTGGAACAGAAGCAAGGAGCTGGAAAGAAAACATGGGGATGCACGGACAGGCATAAAGTAGCAGGCCAGGAAAACAAGCAGACAGCGAAAAGAGCAAGCCAAGGGGAAGTCAATAAAATTGACTTAAAATACATATGAATGAAAAAAATTAATAAGCCAAAGCTGTATTTAATGTCAATATTGTTGTAGTAGTCTGAGAAATCATGAATAAATAAAAGCAGATGGTGGATTGATCATCCAACACCAAGAAAGGCACTTGTGAAGAATATTTTCTTCTCAAGGCACACAGACTCATATGTGTGTGTCTCGTTTGCTTTAATGGGAGTCATGTTTGTAAACTCCTGTGTATTAAGAAACAGGTAAACCTCAGTGGTTAAGGCTTGTTTTGACATAATTATTTCCTTTTTCTCCTGGAAAGTATTAACTTCTGCTTCAAAAGTGTTCCACCTGCATATTACACTATATATCACAGCAACCTGCCAAATCCACTGTAAATTATTCAAAAATAGGCTGACAAATCAAGGACTAGCATTTTAAAGCATGTGTAATTTGCAGCATTATTAAAGAGCACCCTCTCCCTTCAACTTTTCCCAACAAGCACTAAAAGCAAACTGTCCCTGTTGCTTCTGACAAGGGGAGGATTGCCCTTATTCAAATTCTGGCCAAGACTCTGTGACCTGCACCTTGTTCCTGAGAGACACTGGGGGCTCTCAGAGCCAATCACATCAAGGAAGCTCAGCTCCTTGCTCAGCTTTGCATCTATTGATTTCTCCTCGTGGATAGTGCATTGTAATATCCTATTTAAACAATTGGGAAGAGGGGAAACCGCTACATATTCCTGGCACAGAGGGCTTGCTATTAGGCCCTATTCCAGAAGATTGTTTAAGCATGCACTTTCTGAAAAATCTTATTTTTATTAGGCTCTTTCATTAGATAGGTGCTTAGTTACACTGCAGGTGCAGAGACCAAGCAGTTTATCTGTCTGTCTATCACTAGTTCTCATTGCCATGGCATATAGCCCTCAGAGACTGAAATAACATCCTTAATGTCCCTGTGAAAATGCGTTATTTGCCTTAAAAATGACAATTACTCTCCTATATGAGAGTAATAAAGAAGTGGCCAGGTACAAAATACTCAGAGTATGCTCAATGATGTACCATTTTTATCCCAACTTTAGCTCTCTTCATCAACAGGAAGAACAACAACTTCTTAGTTTTTCTCAGAGCTCTGAATGGACAGTTGTGCCCGAGCATGGCGTGGATGGTGTGTCCCACTGCTGCTTTGGAAGGGAGGAGGACGTGGAGGCAGAGCCATGAGAAGAGCAGAGAGGTGCCTGTGTTTTGTGGTGGCTCAGTTCATGGTCACTTTTTGGGCCACTGAGCGGGCATGGTGTGAGCTGGAGGGGACTGGTGCACAGCTCAGGAGCAGGGCTGCTTCAAGCACACACTTGCTGTCTGCTTGTAGCATGTTGTACCATGTTTCTCTGTTACTTAAGCAATTCCTGTTTAGGAAACCTCTGCTGTAGCCTTCCAGGTGGGTTGTTTTGCATTTCGATCCGTTTCTGAAGCCATGGAGCTGCCAGAAACATTTTGTCTACTTGAAGTGAGTTGTTGTGGAGCCTCTGTATATGGGATGGCCATCACGTACTTTCAGAGATGTTGAACTGCCTGCTGAATATGGTCTGATGCTGTAGCCTTGCTCTTTGGTCTCCAAGGCAGCGCAGAGAAAGCCAAGAGCTTCTTTGTTTATCACTGTCACAATCTGCATCTCTGTTTCAAACCTGGTTTTGTAGCCTGGGTGTTCTTCTGTTTGCACTGTGCCTATTACTGCAAGATGCAATTTACGGCTTGTGCTCTTCAAGTGTTTGACAGTTCTGGTTTATCTGCCCCAGGAGTTTTGTTTTTTTCCCTGGAAATGATTAGGTGATTGTGATTTGACTTGAGGAGCTATAGGAGGAATAGGCAGAAGGAACATTAATGATCTGTAGGAAACTCAGGAGACCTATATCAACAGGTATTTCAGAAAGGCATTAGGGGAGTTATTGCTACAGGGAACAACTTGCAGAGCTATCAACTCGATTGCCACAGGACTCTAACCCAGCTGATAAAGTCATATATGACCCAGGTGTGTGCTCATGCCCAGGGAGCTGCGTGGCTGGGCAGCCCATGGCCAGCTCAGTCTGTGCAAAATGCTGCCAAGTGTTGGCTACTCATGGCTGTGGGCACCCTGAACACCGGCAGCATAGGGATGGGAGACCCTTGTGTCGAATCAGCAGGTATGGAGATCCAGTCTTCCAGTGGAAAAGATGGACCAGTCCCTCATGACAAGATGCAAGCACACAACACGGGTAAGGAATGGTGCTGCCTGCCAGGCAGAGGTGGGAAAGGCTGAGGGGAGATTTGGCTTAGGGTTAGGAAATCCTGAAGGCAGTGGATAATCTGAATGCAGAACGGTCATTCACCAAATCCTGTAATACAAGAACGAGGGGCACTCAATTGAAAACAGTAAGAGATCAGGTTTGAGATAGAAAAAGGAAGCTCTTCTGGACACGGCAGGTAGTGAACTTTGGGAACTTGCTGCCACGGGAGGAAACGGGGATTAGACAAACTCATGGAACCAGCTTCATAAGCGGCAGCTAAAACCCCTGGTCAGGGATGCACCTTCCAGCATCTCCGCCAAGGCAGCTCAGGGAGCTGGGCAGCCCGAGGGATGTGGAAAGCAGCCGGGGTAGCACACTTTCCTGAGACGCCACCTGCTGCTGCGCCCAGCAGAGACAGCGTGCCAGGCTGGACATCCCGCCGGATGGAGCCAGCCAGGGCATCCTGTTCCCCGAGCCTTCTGGCACGAGCATTCCTGCTGCAGTGCGCACGTGCCCGCTTGCACGGGGGGCTGGCACACATCCCACGCCAGGCGTGCAAAGGCCATCGCTCTGCAGCTTCTTCTGCACCACGGGGCAAGCGGCACAGCTGCTGGGGTGGTGTTTGCCCCCCATCCTTGGGGCAGGAGCTCTGCTGTCCCCCTGCTCTTCCATCCTTCCCATGCTGTTCCGAGCCCCAGCGATGGCAGCTGCCCGGAGAGTACCTCGCCGCTACGGCATAAGACGCATGGATCAATTAACACAGTTGCTGGGTTTCACTTTTGAATCAATTAACTGGAACTGAAATTAACTAAAAATATCCTTTGCTTATTAACAGACTGAACTAATTGCAATAAAAGGTGAAAAAAAAAAAAAAAAGGAGAAACACAGAGATGCTATTTGTCACAGCGCATCTCTGCCCTCATCTTGATTGCAAATATTCCTCATTTACTGGGCGGCCTAATGGCTCCACAGCCTCCAAATTGGTGCTGTCATCCCACGATGAGGCAGCTGTGTTTCCCACCATCGCCAGCACACCCCGGCTCTGCAGGGCCGGGATGGGGCCTGTCCAAGACCCACTCTTGTATCCACCAAACCTCCTGCCCCGGCTGCTCCACAGGGCCTGGCAGCATGCTGCACTCTTTGTCTCGCCTTCCTTCCCTTTGTTTCTGCCTCCAGTTCTTTGTTTGCCTGGTTTTTCCCTTTTTTTTTGGTTATTGTTTGCATCTATAATTTCTCTGTTGGCCTCTCCATTCTCTTTCCTTCCTGTGTGCCCCCACTATCTCCCAGGGATTTCCATCCATCCTCCCCAGCCCTTTCTTTCTCCCCATTTCCACCATCCTCTACCCCTTCCCTCTGTCCGTAGCGCTATCCCGCTCTTTCCCTCTGTCTTCCCAGCTGCAATTAGAGCTAATCAGATACCTGAGCAGCTCTGCAAAGCTATTAGTGGATTCCCGCTCATCCCGGGGGGAGGTGAGCAAAGCTGGACAATTAGGCTTTTCCATGCAGCCCCCACTCTGATAAACACAACAACCAACATGGGGCGACGGGCACATCTCTGTCACCGGCGGGACCGCGCTGGCCATGGCCTGGCAAACATCCCTGGCCACGCTGGTGCTCCCATGCTGGCACCCAGCACGTAGGGTGCTCCTGGGGAGCACACCTGGCCACCCTCCTCCTGCCCCTGTGCCTGCCCTCGCTCTGGATCGCTCCATTTTAGGAGCCTGGGGGGTGCTCTAGGTGGGGGCACAGCCTCTCTGGCAGGGCCAGTGCGCAGGGTTTGTTGCAGAGAATTTCCCCGCTCGCTCCCAGCCCAGCACACCCCTCCTGCTGCTGGATCTATGAGCTGTGTGTGTGTTTTGTAATTAAGCAGTTAATTGCACTGGAGTTCTTGATTAGCTTTGGGGGATGGTAATGTTCTAGCAGGATGAGATGTTGTGTACAGTTCAGAATCATTTACAGAAATTGGAGCTAATTTTGCTGTCTGTGCTTATTACTGCATTAATTTAATTTGGGTTGCTTTTAGCTCATTAACACATCTAATTAATTCGTTGACATCACTATTAAGATGTCTCTTTGAAATTGGCGTCTCCAGATAATCAGGATGGAAGAGGCTGACAGATCAGGCGCGAAGCTGACTGGGAAAATGGGGGAAAAAAATAAAAAAGGGACGACTAATGAATTTTCCATCAGAATCGCACGGTTTGTCAGAGTTGGTATCAGAGAGACAGAGACAGAGCTGGTGAGACAGAGAAAGGGCACGAGAGAGACAGCAGTGGTAAAGAGAGACCAGTTCCTTCAAAAATATTATATTTGTTAGGAGAGCAAGCAAGACGCGTGAGAGGACAATAAATATTCTTTAGTGAATCGACATCAAGGCTGCATATTTCCTAGTTAATTTTCCCCTCTCCCTGGTTTTCCACTGCAGCCTTTTGGCTTTTTTAATTTTCTTTTTTTTTTTTTCCCCACACTGCAAATGATTTTGTTCTCCCAGTGCTGGGGGCTTTGATGGCCCGATTGGGCTGAGGATTGTGCATTGCCCCTTCTGCCACCACAGGTCCTGCTCTGCCAAGGATGGGGAGGGCTGGAGGGATGGGAGACCCTCTGTGCCCTCTGCTGCAGGGAGTGCGGGGTTCAGGGGATGGATGGACAATTGCAAGCAATTAAATTACAGTGGTTTAATGAGTTTGCACATATCAGCAGAGCCTCACTATCTGGCTGTACGGTGGCCCAGCTGCATTTGTGAAATAAAACAGCTTAGCTTAAGCCTGCCTTCACGGTGGTTGTAGCAAAAGGGAAATGTCCTATGGGTTTGGAGGGGCGGTTGTGCCTCATGGGACTGGGAGAAAGTTACAGCAAGAGTTTCCCAGGAGCTGCTGGTCTTGTACGTGGGAAGGAGCCCCAGAGCAGAGGCGGCTGTGGGGTACCCAGGGCAGCCCATCTGCCACCCTTGCGCTGCAAGAAGGTTTGACATTCACAGGTGACATTGAACTGGGAGCCTGGGACACCACTGAAGCCTGGGAAATCATCTGCATAGGGGTAAATGTGAGCAAACCCAGCAAAAGGGGCCTGATAGCAAGGAGACAAATAAGGCCTTCCCTGGGCAAGATGTGAGTTTTCTGCAAATTGCAGAAAACACAATGTCTTTCTGTTCCACATTCCCTCTTGACAGGCGGGATAGAAACAGTAGAAACAGCCCCAAACCCACTTCACCCATGGTTTTGGCCTTTTTGAAGTCACAGAACACCCAGGTTTTCACGGTGCATGTGCAGATCCCTCCACACACTTACAATTCGTGCTGACTGACAGCAAACCGGCTTCTCTCAGTTGCCTTCCACAACTCCTGATGGTTCCCTCTGGAGTCTGTGGGCAAACACATTGAAACCACCAATCCAGTTAACTCAGCACACTTCCAACCACACACTGAATGCTCCAGTCAGCATGCTTGTTTCTGGAAGCATTTTCAGTGGAGTTAGTAACATAACTACATAACATAGCTACAAACATAATGTTTCCTTCCCACCATTCCTGTGCCCCTCTCAAGGGAGATGCAACGTGGATGGAGGCAGTAGAAGGAGCATTTTCACTGGGAATAGCTATCCTGCAGAAAGACTTTTGTAAAATGGCTTCAAACTAATTGATTTTGAAGGAGAAGAAAATCTCAAGTTGCAGTAGAAAGGCTGCTGTGGAGGGAGAGAATGATTTTGAAGGGTCTGTGCATGGCAGCTGATTCCATGGGTGGACCTTGAGGGCTCTGAGATCAATGTGCTGCCCCATTCACAGAACCCAGGCAGACTAGCCCTGTGCCCCTTGCTCCAGGGACATCCCTGTCCTCATCAGATTCATTGTCTACGTGCCCTCTCAGGCTGGAAAAGCCAAATGGAGAAAGCAATTTTTGCCTCACAGCAATTAAAACCTTTGCCTGGAGCGAGAGGCTGGGGGATATCACAGGCAGGAGGGATGGACCTTGGGAGAGGAGGCTCCAGGGTGCCTCCAGGTAGGATCTAGGTGATGGTGAGGGGTTGCAGAGATGAAATCTCCTTCATTACTTTCTTTGCTTTGCTCAAACCTCACTTGGCAGAAGCCGGTGGTGGTGGATAGGGGTGGACCAGGGCCCAGACCTTCTCACTACAGGGTAAAAAACCCCTCCTTTTTCCAATAATAGTTTGGTATTTGTTAATTCTGAGAGACTGACCAGCTCTGTGTTGTGCACAGTGGGATGGGCGTGGGGAGGCTCTGCACTCTCACCACGGTTGTCAGCCTTGGAAATGCATATCGTGTGTAGGCAATTGCCTGGTTTTCACAGATACCAAACCAGACTGGGACCAAATTATAGATGGAGGAGACTGATTTTAGGAGCCTCTTTTCTGGCATCTTGGTTTGCCCCACCGCCATCAAGTTGAAATGCCTGGGCTGGCACCACCACTGGTGCTGTTTTCTGTTCTTTTTCCCAAATGGAAACCAAATCCTCCTTTCAGCCCACCCTAAAAGAGAGAAGCCCAGTATCACACTGAAAAGCACAGCGTGAATTGCATTGGTTTCCTCAGATTCCTTGTTTAGTGGTGCTAAAATGGAGCCTGCTTGTAGATTTCTTCTTCTACCTATGATTTGGGAAAAATAAACACCCCAGAAGTATCCCCACAGTGTCGGTCTAACAAATGAAGCCAAACAAGTCTTTCTCCCTTGCATCACAGGGCTCCCTGTGAGGGCACAGAGTGATTTACTCCAATTCTGAGCGGCACTTTCCACCTGGGGAGGAGAAGTCTGCTTAAATTCCTATTCAGTTTCATTCAAGGGAAGAATATTAGAAACTCCACTCTTTAGCACTTCATTAAACACTTTAGTTTAATAGTATCCTCCAGGGAATCCCAATCTGGACCACGTGAACCAGGAGTAAACAGCTGCATCAATTAACCCCATAATCTCAAGGGTGCTATTAGAAGGTGAGATACCCTTAGAAAGTGCATATGCCTGCAATTAGGCTTAAAATACTTATGTGTCAATAGCCTTAGTTATTTGTGCTCTCTGCTATTGATCTTGCTTATGTTTTCCACATTAAACAGCCTTTCTTACTTCATCAATAAATTAAGTGCTGTTTAGATTTATTCACTTTTTCTATTAAATGGTTCAAACTCCTGCGCTCCTGGCCTGGCTGTATCTGAGATGAGGGGCTTTAACCCTCTTCACTGGCAGCTCCAACTTGCTTTTGTTTGAGGAGCTGAGGGAAGCAGCAGTGGGAAAGGAAATGCAGGAGCTGCTGGCTTGGGTTGACCATTAGCAGAGCTCAGGCAGGGAAAAGGAGGCGTTTGGGCTGGGTTTGCTGGACATGCCATTTTATGTGTTTGTTTTTCCTGCCTAGATCAGATTTGGAGGAGACCTCAGAGAGGGGCAGCTTTCCACGCCATCAACATAACAGAAGTGTTTGAGTTTCTGCCACAGAAGGATTCGAGGAGGAGACACAATCTACAAGACCATGTAGAAGATGCTCTTCCTGGCTTTTCTTCACAGTAAAAGGCTTTAGGAAGAGCTTTAAATCCTCTGAAATGGCAACTAGCCAGGCAGGGAGCCTGCTCTTTTTCCTCCTCATATTTTCCATCAGCTTCATTACTGATTGCAGCCCCTCCCTTCAGATTATTTGGCCCCAAAACAGGTGTATGCATAGACTGTGACTGTGCTGTGTTGCTGGCTGGAAGCTGGGACCACTCTGGGACATTCAGGTGCTCCAGAAATGTGTGAAACAGTGGAGAGACATTTCCTGCAAAGCAGGTTGAGAAGAGGGCTTGAGGAGGGGGAAAGGTTTATACTGTTTATTTTTTTTGTAACACAAGTTTTAAGTCCTAATTCTTACTCATATGGGAATGGACCAAGGCTGGGGTCCTGCTGCAAGGTAAGTGCTGTGCTGAGGGTTGAGCCCGCTGAATGAAGCAGCAGCTCTTGCCAAAGGCTGGTGGCCTCATAACCTGAAAATATCTACTGTCCTTTTCATTCTTCAAGTTCTTCAGGTGCCTTTCCTTGTTTTCAACATCTCCCTTGGAGACCTGATGCCTTTCTATGAGGAAATTGTGCAAGATGTGGCACTTTGGGACACGGTTTAGTTGTGGAGTTGGCATTGCTGGGTTAACAGTTGGATTCAGCCATCTTTTCCAGCCTAAAGGATTATGTGTTTATTTTCACGGTCGATAATTCTGGAAGCAATTTTTTTCCCCTCTGGTCACCCTGACTTTTTTGTGTTATGCTCAGTGAAATGTTGTGGTGTTTCATTAGAAGCATACCTGAAAAAAAAAAGGAAAACTTGGGGCATTTAAAAGAACAGTCTTTCAGATAGTTTGCATTGTTAAATCTGCTGTTACCTGCCCGTCTGGTGTGTATCAGTGCATGCAGGATATTATTTTTACCCAGGCATTCCTGACTGGAGGGAGGCCGGCAGGCCCTTGTTGTTGCAATTAAACCATGTGCTACTTTCCATAACTCATTAGCCCTTTAGTTTCTGGATTAATTCAATGTGCAAATAATGTCACAAATTGAATATTAGTAGACTTCTATTGAGGATTAAGCGGCAGTAAAAGCATATCACTGTGTCTTCATTTTGCTTTGCACGACTGTGGTTTGTCCAGCGTAGCAAGTGGTTAGTTAACTACCCGATAGCTCACCGCCTCCTTTCCCCTACTGGTTTGTCATGTAATAGCCCAGAAACAAGAAGATAAAAACAACAACTGTGCGTGTGAAAGCAGAGGCACGACAAAAGAATCACAGCGCAGTGTCCAAACTCTTTTTTCCAGAGGAGGATGAGGATGGCCCCAGTTCTTCTACAGTTGCTCCCACGAACAGCCAGCAGCACCCAACAGCCCACAGGCAGCTAATGGGCTGTACTTGCTCCAAGTTAAACATTTCACCTGTGTCATAGCACGGATTTTGCGATGGATTTTATCACCCCCAATTCTTTTCAGGTGCACAGTTGGGGTGGGATTGCTAAAACCAGTCTGAGCATTCCTGCTGTTGCTCAGAGATGAAGAAGAAAAGCAGGTTTTGGAGGGGTTGCAGTGTCCCATCCCAGTCAAAGGTCTCTGTGAGGACCCCCAGCACCTGCCCCCGAGGGTCTAATTGTGGGGTTAGGACCCACAGTGGGTTGTGCCAGGCCAACATGAGCCCAAAGCTTTTAACTTCAGACATGTTGATGGTGTCAATGTGGGGAGCTCCATGACATGAGAACTTTTAGGGCATTGCAGAGCAAAATGGGTGCAGCTTTCTTTTAATGCACTGAAGTGGAGGCAAATTTCAATCTAATAATGTAAAGCAGCAATAACCATTATAATTAATTTATATAAAAGACATTATACAATTACACTTGATGCATTTAAATCCCATCCAGGAGCAGTGCTCGTTTTCCTGTTAAGCTATGGGCTGTGCTAAGGCAGACGGGGAAAGAGGTATTTCAATATGTCTTATAATTTTATATTCTTTCTAATATCTCTTATGCTAATTTCATTATGCAACACAGTCAGCACAGTGATGTAATTATTGAAAAGTAATTTTGCAATAAATGGATTTAAATGTGTTCAAGTCCATTGTAAATTCAATCTCTTGGTAAAGGTGGATTGAACAGGCAGGAAAAAGGGAGCAGGGACGTTGCTGGGTGAAAACTGAGAAGTCTTGAGCATCCCATGTCAAGCATCTGCTTACACCAACTAATAACATCCACTTCAGATGGAGACCACTCTCAGAGCCACCTTGCCTCCCTCTGAGTCCCCAGAGCTGCTCCTTGCAGAGGGCCCTTCCAACCTTCATTGTGGGGGAAATTTTGTGTCAGTCGAGTCTCCTCCCAGAGCAAGGCACTGCCATTGCTGGGTCTGTGCTGCTCTCAGCAAAGTGGGTCCTGTGTGGGTGTCTTAGTCTGGATTAAGGGCTCAGTTACTGGGCAGGGACATAAAGATATTCTTCTGCATAAGACATGGGAGATGGGATTTCTATTCCTGGCTCTGTCAGAAACTTCCTGTGTGATACTGGGCAAGCGGTATATCATCTCTGTGCTTCCATTTCCTCATGTGCACAATAGGGATAAAGAGTGCTTCCCCAGCTCATCGGTGAAATTAATGTAACATATGTAAAGTGCATGTATATCCCCAGATGAAAGGTGCCATTGTAATAATATTCAAATTATTATGGAAAATAGATAAAACGACCAACCCCTGCTAAATGATCGTCTAGCTTTTCACCAGATTCATGAGATCCACGCTAAATGTGATAAGAAAATTTCAGATGTCAAGTGGTTTATAGTCAGCCTCTGTTCATGAAACAGAGCTGGCTGTGCCTTTTAAGTGGAGGATGAGATAGCAAAGAATTTGGGGCTGGGAAAGTTGTTGCTGTGGTTAAGCTGCCCCGGTTTATTGGATACCAGCATTGCTGAAAGGTGTGTTTGGACAGGACCAAGACTCTGCCATGTAAGCAGTATCCATGTCCTTGGCACTAGGGTTGTGTCCGGGCAAGGCTGGTAGCACGAAGACATTTGGGTGTTATCTCCGAAACAAATGTACCTCCTGTAGTTCCCTTTCATAGGGAAGGAGCTGCTGGCTTGGCCTCTGGAAGAGCCATGTTTGGGATCACGGAAAACCCGAGCTCACGGCACGTTTGACTCCGAAACTGATGTGCCAGGTCTCTTCTGGCACCATTGTATGGTTGCCCAGCACCAAATGCTCAATTATAGATAAAATTGAATTTACAATTTGCTTTTGGGCAATGTGTAAATTGGCCCTTCATTGATTATTAATGAAGTGCTAATTGCTCTTTGCAACCAATTTTTATGCAAATGGTATTAGTGCTATTTGCACAATTCCGCAATTTACAGTTTTACATTTGCAGTGGCCTGGTGAAAAGATGTGAAAAGATGACAGCTTGTCCTAAAAGAAAACAAGAAAGGGAGGGGGGAGGATATCGCAAAACTTGCAAAACTTGGAGTAGCAAAATAACACAATTAGGAATGAGAAAACATTAAAAAAAACCCAAACCAACAAAACATGAACAAACAAACTCTCTTTATTGATTGTTACAGATTCAGCGTTGACAGGGGTTGTTCTGAATGTAACAGGATCCCATGGCAGATGTAAACCAGACTCCAGGCATTTGCTGTGTGTTTCACCGAGGAGGTCAGTGTATGAATTTGCCTGTGAAAACATTGATGTGAGGCTGCCAGCATTACCCATTCAAGAACCTGGTGCTTTTCTTGGCGACAAATGACGTGGTGTTAGTTTGTGAATCGAGTGTGGGCAGCTGCTGAGCTCTTTTGGCGCAGAGCTCCCCTCCAAGGTAACACCTCTCCCCTGCGCGGGGCCAGGAGCTGAGCGCTCTGCATTATCTGCCCACGGCTGGTGTGAACCCACAGCCTTTCTGCCCTCCTTTGCCATCACACTGGGCTCCTTTAGACCTCCCTTTGTTTCTGCATCAGAGTAACACCCTGTAGATGGTGCAGGGAGTTATATTTTGGCTGGGTTCTGCAAGACAGGAGTGCTGTGGGTCTCACTTTGCTAGCAGGGAATGAGGGTTCCCGGTAAGGGCTTGTTTGCCTCCCGTTTCCTTAGAGGCTCTAGGTGTTGCTACCTGCTCTGAGGCTTCACAGGAAGCCTTTGGTGGAGTATAAGATCAGATTCAGCTCCAAGCTGTTCTCTGATTGCTTCTCCCATATCAGACAAACTTTTCAGTGAACTTCACTGCAAGGCAGGGCAGCAGAGTGGCCTCATCTGCTGCTCAGGGGCAAATGTTGCTGGTGGCACAGGGTTTGCTGAGTCCCCAACAGACTGGTTTTTAATTTGGATAGGGGCAGGCAGTCATCACTAGGATCCAGAGGAGGAGGAGGAGGAGAAAGCAAGTGAATCACTGCCCAAGTGTGTTACCCCCATCCAGATGTCCCCAAGGGCATAGAATCGTAGAATGGCTTGGGTTGGAAGGGACCTTAAACATCGTCTAGTTTCAACCCCTCTGCTATGGTTAGAGACACCTTCCACTATCCCAGGTTGCTCCAAGCCCCGTCCAACCAGGCCTTGGACACTTCCAGGGTTGGGGCAGCCACAGCTTCTCTGGGCAACCTGTGCCAGGGCCTCACCACCCTCTCCGGGAAAAATTTATTCTCAATATGTAATCTAAACCTGCTCTCTGTCAGTTTGAAACCATTTCCCCGTGTCTTATCACTACCTTCCCAAGCTCAAAGTCCCTCTGTGGCCCTCTTGCAGACTCCCTTTAGGTACTGGGGGCAGGAGCAGTTGGTCCGTACCCCGGGCTCATGGCAGAGCATTTGATGCAAGCAAAAGTCTCTCTGCTGCCCCATTGCCATGAGCAATTGCCACCTCGCAGGGCTTTGCCGTGGTGCTGTCTGGACAACCATTCCCTGCCTGCTCTCTTTCCTCCGGCAGCAGCACAGGAATTCTGCTACAGCCGCAGGGATCGCTGCCGGCTGCCTCGCTCTTGCCGGCAGCACAGGAAGATTTCCTCTTGCTTTGACTGCAGCACGGGTTGTTTCTCAGTGGGATGCTGCTCCCGGCTGTCCCTGCCGTGGTTACCGAGGGTGCTGTGGGAGCTGCAGGCACGGGGGACAGCTGGAGCCAGCAGCTGTTTTCCCCGTGGAGCACCGTGCTGTGAGGCCCCGCACAGACACAGCGTGGCACTCTTTTCCAGAGCACCGTGCCTGATCCGGCGCCAGATCCCATCCCTGACCTCGCCAGCAGAGTGAGGTGCCCCCGGTGCTTTCCCAGCCCCACTTGGCCCCATGCACACCCCACTCCAGCCCCCCTGGACAATCCAACCACTCTGGCTGATGACCCTCAAGCCTGAGTCTGGTGCTCTGCAGCCGCCTGAGCCACCCCAGGGCTCAGCCCCAGGACTGTGTTCAAGAGGATGCTCAGAGCATGATGTGTGTGCCTGTATATCATGAATGTTTTGTGGGAAGACCAACTAGGAAATAGTTTACAGGGGAGTATAATCTTCATTTTTAATCCTGGGAGAACTGTTTGGATGTGACTGGAAGGTACTGTTGGTTTCCCTTGGTGTTGGGGGCTATAATCTGCCTTTTCAAGGTGGATGTTGCCCTACTCCTTGACAGTGGCTGTCTGCAATCAGCAGTGACAGTCTGGGATAGGTTTGTTTAATTCATCCTTAGTCTCCAGGCAGCACAGGGAAGTTCAGAACATGGAGGAGGAAACCTCTTCTCCCATGTTAGAACACTTCCTTCCATGTGCTGCTGGACTTTGGTGTCCATAACAAAGTCCCTCCTCAGCATGGAAAACAAAACCCAAGAAGAAACCGTGAACCTCATCTTTTGGGACCGGCGTCCTAAAAGGACCTCACTTTAAACCCCCCAAAAACTTGAGGAACATGTATTTTAAATACGATGTCATAAAAATGTGGTAAATATTTAATTTTATTTTTATTGAATACTAAATTGATGATGGCTGACACTTTATTAAAGTGTCAAAGTGAGTGCTCCTACATTCTAATTACTTATTCTAACAAGGAGGCAGCCTCGTCGGGAGCCGCGCGTGCCGGCGTGCGCAGGCGAGGGGCGCTCCTGTTAAGTAACACCTATTAAACTATCATTTGCACCTAGAGGCATCTCATTAATATCTCAACTGGTGAGACTGCGCTGCCAGTGCCTACCTGACCCGGGGCGTTGACAGGAGAAATGGCTCCGGGAGGCCTTTCCTCGCTCCAGGCTTTCCTGTACAAATAATTCCTATAAAATTAATAATGACTATTCCACTTAATTGAATTCCTGATAAATGAAGATTCTTCCAGGCCCCTGTTAAAAGCATCCAAGATGCAGGAGGAGTGCTGCACCGCATTCTGGGGACAGTTTTGTTCTTCCCCTCTCTCCCATCCTTGCTTCCTTTGTCTCTCCAAGCCTCTTTCCACCCTATTCAACTCTCCCGCTACTGCCTCCTTATCACTCCTTTCCTTCATTTCCTGACCATGTCTTCTCTTTTCTGTGGCAGTTTCCTTTCTGATCTCCCATTTGATCCCCTTCCACTTCTCTGGCTCTGCCTGGATCTATCTTTATGGCTACTTACCTTGATGACTAATTTTCCTTCTGGAGCCTTCTTCTTCTTTCCTCTCTTCTCCTTCCATCCTAATTTCCCTTACATCCCTTTTCCATCTGGCTCTTCATCTCGCCAGTAAGACCTGTTTCTCACAGGGTTCCTTCCAGGCCCTGAAATGGTTGTCTTAGAGGAAGGAATCTCCTTGCTGATGTGAGATCTCTATTGGATGAGGTTGTGGCATTTCGTCTTCAGAGCTGTCCAGTCACCAAGATAATATGTCCTCCCCCAAAGTGGAGACTGTCATCCTCAAAAGTGTATGGAACATGCATTCATCCCACCTTCCCCATGGATGGAGAGATGCCTGTGTGGAGAGCAGACAGTCCTCAAGACAGAGTTCATATGGCCACCACTTGGATGCCAAATCATTATACCAGAGATAAGGGGCCACTGTGAGGGACATGTTGGAGATTTAGGGCTTTTTCTTGCATTGCAGGGCTGCCTTTGACATCATTTGCTCTGTTCCTGACTGTAAAGGAGCTGCCTTGTTGTTCTTACCTTGTGCAGCTATAGTACTGGCATTGGGGTTTGTCCATAAGTTATTGGGGTTTGCTTTTGTCATTCCTATAATAAATACAAAAATAACCACTAAAAAATTGCATTCTATTTTTATTTTATTCCAATTAGATAAACAAACTTGAAACTAGACTTAATATTAAAAACACTAACTCGAGATTCAAAGCAAGCGACTTAAAAATAAATAAATACATAATGGAAAAAAATAATCATTAAATAACACATGAACAACAAGTAATGGGATTTTAATCTTCCTTCTAGGGGAGGCTACTCCTTCAGCACTAAAGGTGACTCACAAGCAGCATCACTCTGGGAAAGTTAAAAGTGATAATTCGACAAGACTCGAGGATTGTGCGGGACTCAAAGGGATAAAACAGCCTTGCAGGGGCTCTCCTTCCTCTGTCTCTTCATGATGAATGAAAGTGGAAAGCCAGATCAATTCAGAGCTGCTGCAACATAAAAGATGGTCACGTCTTCATGAACACCCAGGTAGGCTGGAAATCACTGCCCCGCGATGCCGTGATGCTGAAAGCTGAACAGAGTTCAAAAGGAGGTTCAGCATTTTTATGGATAACTATATCCAGAGTTGTGGGAATTATTTTATATATACATGTATAAATCAAAGAAAATAACAACACCCTGAGAACGGGCCTGGAGAGCATCTCTGTCTGACTGCACCAGGACTCAAAGTCAATTACTCTCAAAACAGGGTTTCTTCCACCAACTTCTGTTGCCTCCGGTGGTGGAGCCGAGATGGAGACTGAGACTTCTGGGGCACCCAGAAATGGGACTGCTGTGCTCCGAGCTGGCACTCGAGTAGTGTGTTTCTGCTCTCATACTTCGGTGGAGACACCCAGAATAGGTTGAGATGAAGATGTGAAAGGAAGAGAATAAGTCAGGGAAGGAAAAGATTGGTCTTATGGTGGGAGTGGGAAAGCCAGAAGGGAGGACAGAGAATATCTGAAAGGAGAAGCAGGTGGAGAAGGAAAAGGATTTATTTTGACAGGGAGCAGGAGGACATCAGAGGGCAGTTCAGACAGATGAGAGCCTCCCACTGAAATCCAAAGGCAGTTACTTGGGGCAAGTCTTTTGCAAAGTATCAAGCAAAGCAGGAAAACTGATTCTTTTGATTAGAGCAAATTGGTGTTGGGCTGGTGGGTGAGCTAGGAAACCAGAAACTGGCAAATAGGAGCTGAGAAAAAGTGATGCAGGAAATAAGAAAAGATTTATGTAAGCAAAGGAGTGCAGTGTAGAGAGCACTCAAGAGGGACTGATCAAACCATGTGTTTAGGGTGGTTTACACATTTTAGTCTAAAGTTGGTGACAACCCACAGTTGTGAAGACTAGAAGAGGAGGTACCTACTGGTGAATTTACTTCACATGCAGAGAGGACAGGCAGGAGTGGCAGGAGCAGGGACCTTACTGCTCAACAGCAGGCACCGTGTTGCCTTCCCCATCTCACAGCTGGTCACTGCTATGGGTATAATTTAAGGCAGAACTTGGCCTTTCTTACATATTTCACTTACTCCCTTGATTTTAATTGATCTTGTTATGAGCATTTCAACCATTCCATGAACCTGTGGTGCCTGGTTTCCCAGGTCAGAGGGAGGTGAGCGCTGTTCCTCTGCCAGAGGGGAAGGCAGTGCTGCCTGTGTATTAGTTCTGGGATGGAGGGAGGGCTCTGAGTCTGTGCTGAACACGGGTGCACCTTGTAATATTTCTACAGCAGCTTTGCCTGCCTTGGTTCACCCTTCATTTCTGTCCAGCATCCCTCTTTCTTTTCTCTGTTCAGAAAGTCTATTTCTGTATACTCATGGCTTTTGCAGGAGCACAGTCTGCTCTCATTTGCATTTAGCTCTGACACCATCGCAGCCAGGAGGCTAAGTGGGGCTTCAGTGTGTCCCTTGGCTGAAGGGATGTGTTTGGGGTGGCTCAGGATGCTGGATCTCCCTTGTCCCCATTGTGCAGGCAGGGTCCCCAGGGCTGGCACACGCGGTTTGTGCAGCAGCACTGCAGCAGGGCACGGGGCAGAGCGCTGCAGACTGGGATGCAGGACAGGGGTGCCATGCCCCAGGGCTGGGCAGCCAGGTGTGTGCCCCACTGCTTGCATGGCAGTGGATGGGGCAGGCTGGTCAGAGGTACAGCTGCCCGGCCTCAGATCAGTGTTTGTTTTTCAGGCTGAAAGGAAGATTGTGATCCCAAAGCCCTCTGTGTTTAGCCAGACCTCTCATTCACTTGCAGAGGAAACCCATGTCAGCCGCTCCCCTTTGTCTCCCCTGAGCTATTGCTTTGAATCTGAAAGGACTGGGTGCAGATTTCAAGGGATGTTCAGACAAAGGCTGTTTGAACAGCACTTGTGTAAATAATCCATGAAAAACTCTTTGAATAACGTCAATGAAATTTTCTCTGAATTTGCTATTCTTTTTCTCCAGCGGCAGAAAGAAGTGAAAGTCCGGAAAGGGAGGAGAGTTGGAGGAAGGGAGGGAGAAAGGGAGGAAAGGGGTGGGAGAAGGACTGACACTTTTTTCTCTCTGCCAACTTCTCTCATTGCCAAGAAGTAACTTGGCTCAGGGAAAAAAAAAAATCTCTTTGTTATCTTCACAGCTTTAGGAATAATTTCATAAGGGGCCTCCGTGTCCTCAAACTTCTCCGTACATTAAATGTAAGGGGACACCCTAGTATTTTGCACAGCAAGAGTAATGTCGAGCCAGTTAATTATTAGCCCTATGGTTTAATGTTCACTTGCTGTACATATGCAGGAAACAATTCCCCTTTAGCATGTCGTTTAGTTTGCATTAAAATGGAGATAATTGTTTTGATGCCAAATGTTCCCGTCCCGCCTCCCCCATCCCTCTTCATACAATTTATACAAATTATAGCCTCAAACAAGAGGGACAAAAAGTCTTTGATTTGGTTCCTTTTGAAGATATCCAAATTGAATCCCGCGCTGTGTTTGGGGACACCTCAGCCCGGGCTGGGCGAGGAGGGGGACGGGGGGGATCTGCGGTGTCTCCCCCAGAGCGACTTGGGATGGGATGGGGAGGCAGCGCCAGCACGGGGAAGGGGCTGTGGGGGCTCTCGGCTTCTTCGGGAGCCGGTTCAGTGGATGTCCAGGAGATGGAGCAGTGTTTCTGTGGCCTCTGCCGCCGGTGCCCCTAACGAGCCAGTCTGTCTGAACTCGGAATGAATTTTGTTCCCTTTTCATCACTCTCTGATGTCCAGCTGCTCCTGTCAACACCTTCTTATAGCATGTAATTCATCGCTCAGAGTGACAGCTGGGGCCGTGGGGCTGGGACCAGCTCCTCCTGCCATCGGCTGCACCCAGAGAGGGTCCCTGGCCAGAGCAGGGGCTTCCCTCGCCCCCTCCCCGCACCTGGGGCTCACAACTCTCCAAAGGATTCCCCAGACAAACCCGGGAGCAGCCCGGCTCGCCCTGACCCCCTCCTGCTCTCACTGGGGAACCTCTGGTGGGGGCTTTGTGGGGAGCAACTTCCAGATCCCCTCCCCAGTGAGTGCTGCGGGGCTGGAGGAGGCTGATGAGAAGGGAACGAGTGTTCCCTTCCCCAGTGCTGCGAGGAAGGAGGACGGCCGAGGCTGTGCCGGCAGCTCCTGCAGGATGCGAAGCCACGTGGGCTGCGACCACCCAGTCCTTTTATTCCCGGGGTTTAGCTTATTTTGACTGTACGTCAAAGCAGGAGCAACCTTGTCCTCAGATTTATGGGCTTGTACCCAAATAACGAATAGCGGCTGTCACCCCCTGCATCCCCGAGGCACATCTAACAGGGAGATGCTTTGCTAATGTGCACAAAAAAGTGCAGCTTCCTTTTGTACCAATCCCCCTGCCCAAATGCCCTCTTCCCTACCCGCCAGCTTCTAATAATTATCCTTTAACTCAGCACTTCTGCCTTCAATTCTCCCCCTCCCCGTACCTTCCTGCCTTCCCATAATTTATTCTATATTTCACCCATTTCTTGTCCTCATTTATAATTCTTCTTTATTTTATTACTTTGCATAATTTCCTTTTAGGATTTGTCATAAAATAAATTCTGCCACCTCCGTCTTCTCACTTCTGCTCTCAAGTGTCAGGGAGCACTCTCCAGAAGCTGTTTCCAATGCCTCTCAAGCCCCTGTGCTGGAGTTACCCCAGTCTTGGAGGATCTGGAAATGACCTTAGTCTCAGAAGGGCCTTCCCAAATGTCCCTGAATGACATCTGGAAAGCAGACTCTGAGTGTAAATGCAGGGTGAACCTCCAGCCAGGCTCATTTGCTGTGGTGAAATGCTGACATGGGCAGAATCATCATCATATGATTGACCAAATCTGAGTCAAAAATACCGATGACTAAGTGAATGAGGAAGCTGAGGAGAAAAACTGCTGACATATTGATGTCTAATCTGTCCTGGAACGTGCGAAAGCACGTAGGAAACCTGAGGCACGGATATCTAATCCAGATCCTCCAAGGTGTGGGATGCTTGGCTCTCTTTAAAACCAAAGGGACAGAGACATTTGATATTTTTGACAGTTTGCGTCTGATTCACCTGTTCAAGGTCACACAGGACATTTTTAAAAGGTGATAAAGAAAACTGAATGCAAATTTTCTGCGGTTCATCCCAGAATCTGAATCATTTAGTTGAAATGTGACCCAGCATGAGGAAGAGCAGAGGGCTTGGATAAGCTGTTCTGTGTTTCAGTGAACTCCATCTCCTAAGAAAACAGAAACTACTTATGTGGAGTTGGAGTCCAAATGCTATTATCTGCTGGTACATTTCCTGGAGAAGAAGGTGAACCTACCACATCCACTGATCAGCCCCAGAAGCATGAATTTCCAGTTACCTCCATGGAGTGGAAATCTGAAATTTGCTCACCAACTTCTCTGCAGGGTGGAAGATTTGGGAAAACTATAGGAATACTGATTCATGAATCGTCCTTGCTGCCCAGATACAGGGAGCTTCCAGAACATGAGCCTGTGATCAGGCTCCCTCACCCTTGGAAAGTCCTTTTCAAGAGGTCTTGGATCCAGGAGGGACCAGTTCTACAACAGGCAGTAGAGCTTCAATGCAGAAATGAGATCTGGAGGGGGAGGAGATTGCATTCAACAGAGGTAAAAACCAATCAAACCCCATCCCTGGTAATATGGGGAGCTCCTTGAGAGCACCTTTACCCCTGCAGACACAAAGAGATTCATTCCAGCACACCCTTGCAGAAAAGCTCGTGGCTGTTCCTGGAGGTGGGTATGCAGGGAACCAGGAATCTGTGGTTTCATTTCATTTTTAAGTGCGAGTGTCCTGACAGGAGATTATAGAAACAAATGAAATCACTCACTCTGTGCCCAAAATCTGCAGTAGTTTCTCCACCGCAGGTATCTTTCCTGCCTTGAGAACTCTGAAGTTGTGACGTGATGTGCTAAGGTTCATGAACCCTTTTGAAGGCTCTTTTTGAATGAACCCAGCCCAAAAAATGTCCCTGTGTGTGAGAACCACGTGGTCTCATTTGCCATCCCCTTGATTTTTAAGACTGTTGGATTTGAAGCTCGAAGTAAAACCCATGAGAACAAAACCTTGGAGGGATCAAATGGAAAACATCCTCCCGGTTCTCTGTGCTGGAGGAAAACCACCGGCCTCATTATTCTAACGTGTTTTGTTTGGTTTGGTGTTTCGGTTTTTTTTTTTTCCCTAGTATGGAGAAATCCCTGTGTGGTTTGGGTTTGCGGGAAGGATTTTCCCTTCATGTGCTGCCACAACCACTGAGATCAGCTGAGGCACTCGAGTGAACGGATCCTGGATGTAATTGTCTGAGGGCTGGTGCCAGGTTTTTTCAGAAGAGGGACTGACTGGCTGCGTTTCAGTTCCACCTCTGCCTTGACAGAGCCTGTCTCCTTTAATCATTAGAGTTCAGTGCACGGCTCTCTCCTGGCACGAGCTGGAATTTCATTTGTTTTGGAGGAAGATTGCTTCTTTTGTTAGTTTAGGTCTTTTGGTTCCAGTTGTGTAAACTGGGACAAGCCGATCCCATTGGCTCTGAGGAGCTGACAGCCAGGAGAAGGCTGGTCTGCTACTCAGTTTTGGGGTTTGGTTTTAAACCTTCAGAACATTCTGGTTTCTATAATGAAGCACGTTTTATGAACTGCAAACTGTATGAGTGTGTGCTTTTCCCAAACTCAGGGCAGTCAACACAAACTCAGCGCCATAAACTGAGTTTCTTGAGCAAACTGAGTTTTGAATTTATTTAAACGAAAGTGAATGTTGTGTTATTACAGCCATGCAAAACTCTAGTTAATTTATGGTAGTATAAAATCCATTTTTTTAATGACTGTGACACTGCCAAAATCTTTGCAGATGCAGAAACAGCTTCACAGGAGAATTTCAATCTAACATCAACAGGAGATTTGGAAGATGAATTGGGCAAGGATCTCCTTCCTCCAAAGATGCTGATTTGTTTTGCTTTTTAGCATTTGGTTTGGCTCTAATATTGTCTGGTTTATGATGTTTTAATTATTGCTGTTTATTTATTATAATCATATTTTAATTGTTTGTATAGTGCCTTGAGTGCCTTGGCAGGGGGGATATTATAAATTAAATTATTATTAAAATGTTGTTATTATGTGTACCTACTCCAAACTGCGCTAGAGGAGGGAACACACTCAACTGCCTGGAATTAATTCCTCCCTTTTCTTTTCCTTTGTCTCTACTCAGGAGCATAGTTCAAAGAGTTGGAGAGAGAAAATGATGTTTCACTGTCTTCTCCTGGGACAAGGCGAGATGAGGGGAGCTCTGATGTGGGCTCCCTTGGAGACCTGGTGCCAGGTCTCCAGGGTCCCAGGGATGGAGTTAGGGAAAGGATGTGCTCTGTGGGTCAGGTAGAGGTTGGAGTTATTTTTTAAGGAGGCTGGTTTATGTTTACTGCAGTACCAACAGGATTTGCTAGTTCTTAAATCAAAAGGGAGACTGTCAAGGGCACTTGTAGCGTGTTTGGAGGGCTTGGCCCTGTCTGAATCCCACTTCCCATCTCCTGACCTGTCTGGTTTGCTGCAGACATCACTGTGGAACCCAGCAGGGTCCCTGCCAGCCCAGAGAAGTCCCACCTGGGGAGCCCACAGCTCTGGAAATCACAGCCAAGGTTTCAACCCTCTGCCCCATCAGTGGTGCACAGGGTAGATGCCAGGGCTCCACTTCTGATTTGTCTTCTTTGGGATTTCCACATGCCCTGAGGCAGAGACCAGTGGGTGGCTCATGACCAAAGCAAAACACCCTCACTCCCAGCTCATCCCAAGATCAAATAGGACAAACCTGCTGAAGACACACATTCTTTTAATCTTATCTTCATTTATCTCCCTGCAGGTTTTCTCAGATGCCTCTGTTCAGGCTGCTGGTGTTGCAGCACGAGCACCGTCAACCCTCCCCTGAGACAACCACGTTCCGCAGGACTGAGATCCAGCCTGAAGGCCAACAAACACTCAGACCAATTGACACCATCAAGACTCTTCCCCCAGCATAGAAAAGAAGCATTTTCCTCTCCTTTAGACCTCCTCATGACTTGCTCAGAGGCTGAGGTATGGATTATTTGGGTTCTCCAATCATCTTGCTCTTGCGGGGATGCTGGAGGTACCCGTGTGCTACTGTGATGGGAGCCACACGAGCAGCACTGATGGATTGGTGATAATGTGAAGGTCTCTGTTACATTAGCTGTCAGTTTGCTAATGAATATTAAGAGACAGTTGTCATATGAGCATCTCTACACTTTGGAGCTGGTGGCAAACTTCACACCTTCAGCTCTCCTAATAAGACAGTATTTCATCCTGCTCAAATGCTTATTATAGCTAGTCTGATAGGTACTGTAAGATCTCATTATTTATCTATATGCTTTATTTTGGATAGATAATAGAAAAAATTGTCTAGAAGGGCAGCAATTTATTCCTACCATTTAGGAATAAAACTGTGACTTTAACTTTTTCCAGTCTGTGGATTTCTGAATGAAGGTTTCTAGTGGAAGTATATAGATCTCTTTGTGCCTTGCTCAGGATCATAAAAGGTACTGCTTTGTTTTGTGGCCTGCTACAGACCTCAGTTCACAACCCATGGGAGGCTGGAGGCCATGAGGACAGGAGAGGGAATTGGGCTTGGTGTCTCTGTAGGACACCTAATGCCTCAATAAACCCACAGGGTTTCACTAACTGCTCTCCCACTGTGGCATCAGAGAGGGTCAGCAAAAATAGCTGTTCCTGCAGACATTTGGTGTCAGTCTGAAGAGAAGCCATTTTTTCTGTCTCCTCTATTCCTTCTATTTAACCAGAGCCACATGCCAGGCACCTTCTCCCTCCCTGATATGCATCCCTTTATTGGTCCTGCTTTGGGCACTGCAGTTCAGCCTCTGCTCTTCCCACTCCTCAGTGGCACATCCCCAGGGATCTCCAGACGGGGCTCAGCTGCTGCCCTTCCCCACATGCCCTGCCTCTTCCTCAGGCCCTTTCTGCTCGTCTGTGATGGGAAGGGAGCTGCAATTCCCTGTGCTGCCCCATCCTCCAGCAAAGCCCTGGTAATCCTGCACCCAGGGGCCATTTAGTCCTGTCTGCCTGGTTTGTGGCTCTGCCACTGAAGGGTCCTAATTTGGTGTCATGTCAAGAGAGGACCAGAAGGCAGGGCAGGGCTCCCAAGGGTTGGGGTCTGCTCCTGATTGTACAACAATGTAAAGGGTGAGCTTGGGAAATGGTATTAGTTGAAACCAAGCACCACCAGCTGTGTTGTTACGCTACCTGTTTTTCTCCTTCTGATACCCTGGCTTAAGGTTTTAATTTTATTGTGTTCATTGATGATCATTATTAAACTGAAGATATTTTGGCATAAAGACTTTGAGCTCCTCTGACTTTCTGAGTCTGTAATAGGGCAAGTAACCCTGTGCTTGGAAAAAAACATCTTTAGGCACTCTGCAACATGTATTGTTGTTTTTTTTTATCTCCTGCGGCTGGTAAAGCCTTCTTGGGTCTAAGGAGAGCACTGGAGTGTGTTTAGCTCTTCAACACGATGCTTATTCACTTTGCTGCCCTCTGTACCCAGCGCTTGTGCTGCTGCAGAGCACGAGTGAAGAGGAATCCCACCTCTCTCTCCAGTTTTATGGCTGCTCATGGCACCAGTTATTCCTTCCTGGGGACTGGGAGATGTGGAGGCTGCACAGCTCACTGCAGAGCTCTACGCAGGCTCTGCGCTGGGAGGAGTGCTGCTGGTGCCACTTGGGTGCTGGGTGTCTCTTCTGCCCGAGCTTCTGACACTGGAGTAACATATCCCAAATCCCACTCTCCCCAAGAAAACTCTCAGGTTGTGTTACTAAAAACAGATGCCAGAATGGCTGTTTTCTTTTCTCTTCCTCTAAGGAGCTTACATAAAAAAACTCAGGCTGGGCAAAATAGGTCCACCCCATGCCCTATCCACTTTCCTCTTCCTGGAGCAACAAAAACTATAAAAAACCCACATTCTTCTTCAGGGGTTTTTGTCTTGGGTCAGGAGGGCATAAGGAGGCAAACACACACGCCTCCCTCACATGCTGGTGATAGTGGATGTAGCCATGGGATATGTGTAATATAATTACACTGCCCTGTGATAAACCACGCCTAAGTCAGCTCCGTTCTTCCCACTAATCCACCTCCAGTGGGACTTCTCCTAATGCCACAGACCCCACATGCTTCTAAGAGTAGTCTTTAAGCAACACCAAAGCAGCAACTCCCCTCTACCTATCTGGGGGTTGTGCTTCCCCCCAGAAACAAGCACTTGCCACCCTGGTTCATTCCTGTGCCCACAGCCCAGCACACACTACTCACTCTCGTGCCTCTCCACTGAGCCCTGCCACTCTGGGGAGTCCAACTCCCACGTGCATCACTACTCAGACCTGCAGATTTACACCCCCAGCCTTTTTGCAGGAGTTCTCTGGATTTATAAGAGGGCAGGATGTGACCTGCAGAATTCAACAGTGGTTGTTAACCTCAACTGTAATCAAATTAGGCTGGAGCACGAGCTGGCTCTTGTATCGGGAGCTCAGTTGCAACCTGCCTAGAAAATAACATTCATTCCTTTTCTTGCATTAACATATTTTTTTCCGATTATTCAGGATACGTTCTGGCTGTGTCTGTGCTGGGGAGGGATCAGCAGGACAACAGGAATTTCTGACCCAGATGGGCTCCATCCTTTTCTATTACCTAGCTGGAGCCAGAGGAGCTTTTAAGTGGGAACAAATGTTTTTAGGCCCTCTCCATGCTGCCACTCTTCAAATATATTTGAAAATGTTATCCCCAATGCCTGATGTGCTTGTAACGTGTTTTAACTTCAATGTGACTAAATGCTGGGCTCTTGCAGGTCTGCAGCATGGCTTCTCATTTGCCTGGCTGAAAATCAAATCTATATGTGCATTTGCATACCAGAGCTGGGCTACAATCCCACCAGCCAGCCAGTTCATTCCCTGTGCAGACAGGTTCTTACTGTATCTCTTTCCAGACAAGAAAGGCCTTGTGATTGAGATGCTAAAAATAACAAATGTGCCTTCATGCCTTGAGTAACGTGGGCCATGGGTGGGCACAGCCTGGCTTTTAAAGGGTTAAGGAGGCTGTGTCCTTGGTGACATGCAATTTATGATCTTGTGAATCCTTTTTTAATTATTTTGCTGTGACAGAGGTGGAAATATCCAACTTCAAACGACTGGCTTTATTGATATGCTGCTATTTGTGCCTCTGTGGAGGAACAATCCCATAAAAGCAATAAATTAGAAAAACCCCTTTTCTCATCAGAGAGAGAGATACTTTCTGGCTGGGAGCAAGAGACCTGGTGCAAAGGCATTTCAGCTCCACGAAGGGGCTCCCTGTGATCTGCGGTGAAAAGCCCTTTCTTACTAACCAGGCACATTTATGGTGCACACAACTGCGTATTACCCTCCAAGTCAGGCCAGGCTCATTGCACAGGGCTGGAGTTTGGAAACGGAGGAGGAATTTTTGTCTGCATTCATGGATGTTGGCTGAACATCTGTAAAATGTTTATGGCTTTGTGGCTGTTCGCATTGGTTAGTTATTCACCACATTTGCACTGAGAGGATGATCAGAAAGCACATTTTAGGACAGAAAAAGGGATTTCAAAGTACAATTAACTGGTGCTGTTGGAGATGAACTGATTAAGGCCAAAATGGCTGTGTTTACTTGCAGACACGAATGACCGGTTTTCGCCACAGAGAATGTAACAAAATCCATCTCATGAATCCAGATGAGAGCAAATATGACATTGTATATTTTTTTTTTNNTTTTTTTTTTTTTTAGTGTAAATAGTTGCCCGTAACAGAGATGTACAGGCCTGGCCACAGGAGTACCCGGGCGCAGCCATACAAACACCAGCAGTTATGAAATGATTTGTGCTTCCAGCTGCATTTGGCAGGTGCCAGAGCTGAGCTGGGCTCTGCCAGCACGTGTGGAGTGAGCTCTGCCCACGGTCTGACTAATCAATGGCACGTGAACAAGCCCGTTCCCCTGTCTTTAGACAAGCACAGTCAGACGAGAAGCAAAAAGTACACGGAGACTGACCCTGCAGCCCCAGGGACACCCACCAACCCAAGCCCTGTTAGGACAAAAGCCCCTCAGCCTTGCATGGAGACTGCAATGGGGTCTCAGTCCTGCGGCTGTTCCATTAATGACCCACCCACACGGACAAGGACTGAGCATCTCGGCTGCTTCTTTTTGCCACCTGGTCTAAAATGCTCTGAGGTGCTCAAGGGACTGGGGTCTAGCACACCTGTATATCGTGGGCTGGGTTCTCAGGTCCAGTTCTGCTCCATCCTGGGGGCTTTTGTGCCAGTGCAGGAGTGGATGGGGCAGCACTAGCAAGGAACTGATGATGGCTGGAGCTGGTGTCCAACACAGAGCTATCAGCGTGCTCGCTGTATGCCCATGGTGAAAAGTCATGCAAATTATCCTAAATCTTTAATGGATATAGTTCTGAGGAGGGCGAACGGGTCTGGAAGGTGAAGGCCTCTTGGGTTCAGCACAGGCTTTGGCCTTGAAGGAGAGGGAGACTTCACCAGGGCTGAACTCACTCATTTCTAACAAAAGTCAAGCATCAGCCCCAGGTCTTGTCTTTACCAAAGAGGAGACAGTAAAATACCCTGAGCTGTAATCTCTAATTTATTTTTGTTAAGAGGATGTGTGAAATATTTGCTGTTCTTGTACCAGTGGAAAATTCTATCATATTCTAGAAGCCCACTTGTTTCAGAAACTGGTCCTTGGTAATAACTTTTTCTGGCACCCAACCTGGCCTGGGTCTGAATTGATGACCTCAAGGTAAAATTGCTCTAAATGCCACCATGATGCCCTGGAAGCACTCAAAAAGAAGAAGGCAGGGACTGATTCTCTTCTGCATAAATCAGGATGCCTCCACTGAAGTCCCAGGCACTTCACACACTCTAGAAGTGGTACAAGACAAAGATGATTTAGTCTCTGAGTTTTTACCTGATGTTGATCTAATCCTGAGATGCTGCAGTAAATGGTCTCTAGAAGTGGTACAAGACAAAGATGATTTAGTCTCTGAGTTTTTACCTGATGTTGATCTAATCCTGAGATGCTGCAGTAAATGGGATATTGCTTTTTACTTACACAGATGCTGGATCAAGCCTACAGCGATTAACATTCAACACCTGTGCTTCAATCAAGCTACTTTTCTGTAGTAACATCATTTATGTTGAAACTTCTTCTCCTTTAGTCACTGATCTTCAGGCTTATCTATCTTAGCCTCGTGTAAATCCAGGGTAACCCTGGTATTATTGGAGTTATTCCTGATCATCACTGATCACTGGTTTAAACGAAATCTGAATGTGACCCACAGATGACATGTTTTCAGGGCCCTATAATGATCAGAGCTGCAACAAAAGTTCCCTGGTATTGATCACCTCATCCCTGCCGATGAGAACAAACAAAGCAACGTGGCTGAGACACTATTGTGTTTTCATTCCTTGACACGGTAAAATTTATTGTGCAGCAGGGTCTTCCACATTCTCTGTTTATAGGCATTGTTTCCATGGGTATGGAACCACCTACCCCTGTGCTGGCCCATCCTCAGGGTTTCTCCTCCAAATCCATAAAACTTCCAGGCTTGACACATGCTGCACTGAGAGAGATTGATTGGAGCCAGTCTGAGGGATGGAGAACATTTCCCATCTAGGGAGAGAGGGACCAGGCAGGAAAACAATCCTGGCCTTGGGAAACCCTATCTGTTGACAGATGGAGTTGGTCATCCATGTGGATAGCACATCTTCTAGACCAGAGGATTTTCCCACGACACCCAGAAAACCCCCTTTGTGATCTGCAGCTCAACGTTATCCCAGGTTCACACCCCATCAGAACCAGTGCTTTCAGGTTGAACTGGACACCCAACAATGGGGTGTCTGCCAGCCCAGAGCCTGCCCAGGCTGGATTTTCAGAGCCTGTTTCCAACAGCACCTTGCCATTGCCCATGGGAATGATGAAGCACCACCGGTGATGAACAGCACGGGACCAAACCTGCTGCACTGGTGCAGAGCAAACTGGACCCTTGGCCAAAATGATCTTTTGCTGCTGCTTGATCACATCTTGAAGGTCACTGGTGAGGCCAGACAAGGAGAAACCAATGTCTGACACCTCGCTGAGCCTCCCGGGCATCTTCACACCTCCAACCTTGCGACCCCTCAGGAAATCATCCCACTAGAGGGCACTGGGAGTCGATTTTCCATCCCCTTCTCCTAGTTTCTGCTCTTTATTTGAGTTTCTCCTTGCTTAGCGTTCTCCCCACCTCTCCCTCCTCTTTGCTGGCCAGCTCAGACTGTTTAAATTGGAAATTATTTGTATTACTGTCTGTAAATAATAGATGAGGGAGTGAAGTGGAGTTGGTGTCCCTTCCATAAACTCCTCCTCACTTTAATTAGTGCGAAACAGCCTGGTGAGAATGCGAGCTGCCTTGATGCTGGTAATTAAAATTGAAACCACTGAAAAGCTGCTCTATTTTTTATCGGAGCTGCTGTTCGGAGCCGGGAGCCTGCGGACGGCTCTGCAGTAAAGAGTGATAATGAAGGTGTGAATTCCCGGAGGGAGGAGGGGCAGCTGTAGTGATGGCTGAACTTACACCAGATGAAAATGCAGGAGCAATTAGAGGTGGCTGTGTACAAGCTGGGCATCGGAGATTAGTTGGCACCTTGGGAACATGGCAGGGAGGGACAGGGAAGGGGGAGGGTTTTTTTTTTCCCCCCATTTTGAAAAAAATTAATGACAAAAAAAAAAAAAAAAAAAGAAAAAAAAGAAAAAAAAAGGCGAGGGAAATGGTTGCTAAACTTAAAATAAAGACAAAACATGTGCAGTGTCCCTGACTGGCTCTGCTGGCCTGCCTGGGAGAGACATGGGAGGGATGGTGGGAGATAGGGATGCAGCACAGAGCAAGTGGGCTGGGAGACAATGGGGTATCTTGCATTGGGAAAGAGCAGCATTGGCCACGTTGGGCTTTCCAGCAGCTCCATGCCTGCCCTTGCAGCAAAGGCCCAGGCTTGTTGCTGTCCCCAGGTGTGCTAATCCTCTGTGTGTCCTCTGTGTGCACATGGAACTGATCCAAAGCTATGTGGTGACCACTGAAGACTTCTCATCTTCTTTTAGGCTTTGGATTGGACCCCATTTCTGAAAACTAATAACTGTTAACTTGGGTATCTGACAGTGATGGTGGCAGTGACGGGACATGGAAGAGCACAAGCAGAGACCTTGGTTGATGTTGATGTTGCTAGCCAAAGAGGAGTTCGGGAAGAGTAGCCATAAGCAATCAGATGTTGTTATTAATTGCTTCCTGCCCTGACAGGTTTATCCTAGTGTGGGCTCCACCAAACAGTTAATAGTCTCTACTTGGCAGTAGAAAATATGTCAGATAATATAATGTACTTGGTCAGAGCTGCGAGCCTGCAAAATCTTCTTCTGGCTACAGCCACCTGGCAAGGAAAACACTCTCTGAAAAAAAAACCCATGTGAGAAGGTGGTGCTTTGGGGGAAGAGGAACTCCTCCATTCTCCAAGAGCCGATGGGAGCCTCCAACCCAAAGGGCACCTGATTCCACCCTGGCTCGTTAGTTGCCTAGACACTGGGGAACACCTGAAGGTGTCAAATTGTTCTAATTTAGGCTGAAGAGAAGTTTTGCAGAAAGGAAGTTAAAGGGGCTGTAAACAACCTGCTCTGAATCAGTAGTGGTTTCAGAGGGTTGGTTGGTGGGTGCTTCTTGGATCATGAACTGCTTACGGAGGCTGCAGCTCCACGGCAGCAAGCAATGCCATTCCCACTGTGAATTTGTGTTTCGAAGCAGGAGAAGCTCAGACTTTCTGTAGGAAGTTTCAATATTGGAACGAAAAGCTGAAATTTAAAAACTGACTTTGAAAGGAGCAAACTTAAAAAACCCTGTTATATCATGATCTTGGAAGAGGTTTAAAATAGCCTGTGCACTTGTGTTCTTATGCACTACGAAAGCGAAAAACAATCGCTTAATTTGAAACGTACACTTGGACTTTACCAGCATTAAGGATTCTGGTAAGTCTTCATTGAGATGTTCGGCACACTTGGATTCCAAACAAACCCCAGGACTTCGTAGAATGAGCATTTTCTGGCGAAAAGCTGCTCAGCTTTTTTTTCTTTGCCACTGAGTCGCAGTAACAAAATAGTTTTCACACTTGAAATTTATCACTTGATCTCCTGATGGAAGAATCTGAGAGAGGGCAAAGGAAGGAGAGCTGAAATGCCCGTGGTTGGTGTTTTGTTTGTTTTCAGTTAATGTGATATTCTCAAGAATATGCTGATCCAGGTATAAAGGACTGTCCACAATGCTGACTAGTGCCTCAGCATATTAGTGAGATCTCAATGATTCATATTTATTTCCTATACCTCCTCTCTGTGATACCTTCTCTCTGCCTATGAGTTTCTAAGGTTTCTCTGTGACTTCACCTTCATGTAAGGTACATGCATCCTCAGAGAGACTTTGCTAAACTCTCCAGAGTTTAGAAACTGGCAGTTCAGAAACCCTGGAGATGGGCAAGTTTAGAATCATTCGAGGCTTAGAGACTCTGAAGAGTTGTATTTTCACTTGTTTTCAGTTTGTTCTAATGAGGCTGTTTTATTTTACTAGAAAACAGGCAGGCCTTGCAGTTGAATTAAGCATTTGTTCACTATTGTATACTTTGACATTATTCTCTCAGTTAGTAAGCTGTATTTTCTCACCTGTTAGGCATGATACAAAAATGTGATTGAGATGATTTCAACACTAAGAGGGTGTTTTCTCAAGCCTATGGGACATGTTTGTTTATCAGCTTGTTTCACACACTGGTCAGTGGCTTTTGTTATTTAAACCAAAGAGAAGGAAGAACAGATTTGTATCTGAGCCATCTTGTGTACAGATAGTTAGAACTCTGAATGTATCTTTTTGTCTTTTTCAAGACAACTCAGCTGTCAATTTGTTAGAAGGAAAAAAATGACTCTTTAGAAATGCTTATTTCCTTTACTGAGTGTTACGAAATTCCCAGGGAAAAAAAAAAAACTTATTATGATAGAACTAAGTTAGAAGATAAATTGAAATTCTTTGATTGAAAGTAATGTTATTAAAAAAGTTTTAATTATTGAGAGGAAAATGTGGGAAAGGCACTCAGAGCTAACATAAAAATGATTGGAAACTGGTAATTAAAACAAAATGCTTGAAAATTAAACATCACAAAATATGAAAACGCTCTGATTCATTGCAACACTTAAAACCTGGGACTGCCATTGAATTCTGCGGGTCTATGTTGATGCTGAAAGTTGGGCAGACACTGCAGGACTTTGCTGGCCGAGGCCACCAGTTTCCACATCCCATCTTATTTTCCCCCTTGCACCTCTCACTGTCCTCCATTTAGATTTCTACTCCAAAGCAAAACCTGTTGCTCTTGCAGAGAGTATCTGGATGGTCCCTTCCCTAGGTGTTTTTAAAGTTTGTCCGTTTGACCCTTTCAAATACTTGAAGCTTTATTTCGCAGTCCCGATACAATTACCTAAGTTAAGAGCTGTGTCTCTCTGTAGAGCACCAGTTTCTGCTCAGAAAAGGTTGATTTTCTTGAGTGGCCTCCTGTAGATTTCTACACATCTACAGAACATCCTTGGGAACTTCCAGAACTGGGTCTCTCTTTCCTCAGGAACACTTCATGGGGCAGTTTGCACCAGACAGTCGGTTCCCGTTGTCAGTGAGCTGGTTTGGGAGGCTGTGTCACCAAAATATAACAAGGAGCCCTTACATAAGCAGGAGGTGGGAAGTACCAGCACACCTCTGTTGACATTCTCTGTAACAGAAAAGCCACCACTCCTCTGACAGTCACATCCAGACAAGACCCATCCAGCTTTCTTCTCCTACTAACATGCCGAGGTTTTCTACGTGATCAGAGCAGTGAATGTCACCTTGCTGCCATCCTCTGATGCCTCCTCCCTTCCACTGGGACATCTAGGAAAAATGTCTGAGCCCCACACAGGACAGATGTGACTCCTGCCACCCTCTTTGCCCACAGTGCTCCTTCCCAGAAGAGATCGAGAGAGAGCAACCTTAGACTTGGTAATTTGAATTGGATGTGAAGTTGTTACTAATTTAATGTTTATCCAATAACAAGGACTTTGCAAAACCCCTTACCTTTTCATGAGCCTCAGGTAACACTGTCAATTCATAATTGCTATGATTCCTTTATCCTGTGGTTTAATAAATAATTTACCTAAATTATTAAAATGAAAATTTCAACATTATTAAAAATTAACCAGGTTAAATGAGCAAACAGTAAATAGTGCTGGGATAGTCCTGCGTGACAAGAGTCCGCAGCTTTTATTGTCTTTTTTCCAGGCGCAGAGGGGACGTTCCTCCCTCCCCCTCTCCCTCCTCCCTCCCTCCACTTCCATGGCTCTACTCTTGTCTTTCACAAACTCCTCTCCTTGATATTAGCTTTCTTCACAGCCTGTTCTTTCATCTCTATGTCCTGTTCTCCACTGCTGGTTTACTCTTCCTTCCCATGAACCCCCTCTGTCCCTGCCATCTCCTCTCTGCACACTGCATTCTGCACACATATGTAGCACAGGATGCCTGGTGGGCCTTTTTGTGTTTCTTTTTCTTTGATCCGTGGCTGGCAATCCCATCTGATGCCAGGAAGACACAGATCGAGGAGAAGGTACGAACTCCAAAGAGCAGAGAGTTTGTCAGGTCTTCAGGAGAGGGCCTGCTTCCATTAGTGTAAAATTTATTAAATTCTGACTGCTCTTAAAAGGATCGCAGCTCTGTCATTTTTAATTGAAACATTCAGTTTGCCCAAAATGAAGTGCTCCATCTTTCAGGCTGCATCTCTTGCCAGATTTTTTTTTTTCTTCTCTGTAATTCCTGCTGAACTGCTCCTTCTGCTATTTTCTGGCAGAATTCCTCACTGACTTAAAAGGGTTCCCCCCCTCCAGGCTTCATCCCATCCATTTTCCCTTTCAGCACATGGGAGTCCTGGAAATGGCCTTTCCTCCTGCCTGGCATTTTTCACACAGAACAGTTGCACCAGTGCAGACCTCAGGGCACGCAGCTGATCTTCTCCTGCAGTCCTGGGAGAATTAGGCACCCAGCTCTGTTGAGTTTTGAGAAGAACTTAGGGCCTGCAAGCCTGTCCATCCCTTCTCTAGGGTGCCCACAACACTATTCTACACCCCCTGCAGACACCTGGGCACTGACAGGCAGATGTGGACTTCTTAATGTGCTCTAATCACACTCTTTTTCTTTTGCTGCTAAGAGACCACAAAGTGAGTCAGGCAACATTTGCCACCAACATTTAGCTTTGTAGACAGGTCCCTTTCTATCCTTTTCTCAGCAGCCCTTGTGTAATTCCCAGCATTGCTACAGTCCTATTTAGGATGGAAAGCAAAGGGAAAAATTCCCGCCTCCGTGCAGAAGCAGAGGTGGTGTGAGCCAGCAGGATAACTCAGCTGGAATGTGTCCAGGAGACCGTACCTGGAGTGCCCCCTCCTACAATCCACCCCGAGGGGTGAAGCCCCAAGGGTACAGTCAAAGAGAAGGCAAATGGATGCACGAAGGCAGTGGTGAGACCCAGAGCCTATAAAACACGGGAGCTGTGTCTGTGGGGAGCGTGGCAGTTATTGACTGCACTGTCACATGGCGTGGCCCTTTCCTTCCACAGTCAAGGCTGGTATCTGAATTACTTCGGATTTTAACCACAATTAAAGAGCTAATCAAGGTCAACAGCTCCTTTCAAATACAGTTTAGTGCAAAATCCTAATGCAGGAATTACACAAATTGATATTGTCAATATAATAGATTCAAACCAATTGTGCTAAACAAGGTTGTATCAAGTCTGCGCTCTGTATTAGGTGAGGGCTAATTCTGTCTAGCAGCAGCAGAGGCGAACAGAAAAACAGATACATCAAGCCTTCACAGTCTGGATTTATTACTGAGGTGGTTTTTACTCCCCTCAAAGAATTCATTAGTCTAAGAAAACAGTGCGGTTCTGAGGATTTGGTTCCATTCAGGAGGCAGAACGCACAAAATTAAATGAATGCAATCTATTGGTCTAATATATAGGAGATAGAAGGAAGGGCCGGTCAAGAGAAATGATGAACCTGGAGAATAAATCTAAGCAGCAGCCCTTGGTGAAAAAGGAGGTGACAAAAGACTCTGCTCAGGTACCCAAATGGATTGCACTACTTGAGATATCCTGAAGTATCCAAGATACCAGGTTTGGCTGGAAGATGTGAAAAGAGACCTTCAGAAAACCCCTGTTCTTCCAGCATGGCAGATACTCTACAGTGCCTCAAATGAACCCTAAGAGATCTAACCCTCTCACATCAGGTGACATCCTGGCCTCTTTTTGCTTTTCCTCTGAGACTCTTAAAGGTTTCCCTGATGTCAAACACTTTGACATTCAGGCAGTCCCTCTCCAGTAGGTGTGAGCATTACTGCTCCCCGTCAGGCGTGCGGATTTAGAGACATAGATCACTCAGAGAATCAGTGATGCTTCTTTTTCCTGTGTTGCTTCCCCCCTAGATTCCAATAGTTCTGCTGTGCAGGATATCTCGTTGGGTTTGGGGTTTTGCTTGCTTGGGGGTATTTTGAATTGAAGATAATTGTATCCCCAAAGCTGCAAGACCCAAGAAGAGAGGAGAACTTTCTCCAGGGAATGGGGGACACCCTGTCCTGCTGCTCAGAAGTGGAGAGCTGCAGTTGATAGAAATGCTGGAGATGGGTCTGTCCATGCATCAGAAGAGCCCATGAGGCCAACCCTCATGGTGCCTTTTCCTCTTGGCAGAGACATAGCAGCCCAACACCACCCCAACACCACAAGGAAAGGGGACAGACCTTTTCGTTGCTCTATGTGGGGAAAATATAATGCCTGTCCAATGAGCTACTGCTGGGAAGGACACACGGTTAAAGGTTTGTCCTGGGAAAATGGCACCTGGTAAGAATCAGCCTAGTTCAAGTGCTGAAGGTGGTGCCTTTATCCCTACAAGTAATGAGGCATTAGATCCCATTGGAAAGTTTCTTCTGAGCTTTGTAGACATAAACTAACTCTTTCTCTTCATCTCAGCATCCATTTCTAGACTGCTCTCCTCAGAGGAAATGCGTGGAGTGACCCCAGCCCTTGTTCCCATCCTCCAAACTGCCTTGAATGGTGGGAGACAGTCAACCTTTCCGGGGTCCGTGTGAAAGAAGCTAAATGGGAACATGAAGGTGGTAATAGAGTGGAAGCAGAGCAAGGAAAGCCTTGCTGATGGATTATTAGGCACTGTCAAAGTTTCAGCAGAGTGGAAAACTTGGAGGCTGGAGTGAGTAGTAACCCATGAAAAATCACCTCTTCCTTTTCCTGTTCATGGCAGGGCAGCGTGTCCAGATCAAAGCCACCCGTCACTGCTCGGCCTCAGTCGCACGATTTACGAGGCACTGGGGCACCAGCCCATTAACAGCCCTGGTAATTCATTGCAAGGGCAACAGGAGGTGTAAATCCCCCTCTCCTCCAAACTTACATGTTCACCTAATTGCCCCCCCCAGTCACTGGACCTGACATCAGAAGGGTTGATGCTATGAATGAGAAGGGCCACAACATGTGCAACCGCAAAGGAGAGGAGACTGAGGAGAGTCTGGGGTGGTCAGCGTGGGTGGAGTGGCATGGCCCAAGAGGCAGACTCACTTTCCTTTGCACCCATTAAGTAGCAAAAAATCTCATTGGTTTTAATTGCATTTTAACCTTCCAGAGCTCCTCTCGGCTGTTTCCCTCGGGATCGGCCTCGGAGAAGGAGCATGCGTCATGCACACGGGCAGCTGGGAGGCCTCCACATCTTTTAAAAGGTTTATGAGACATTGTGCTCTACACACATGGCAGTCCCCACGGCCAGCAGCTGGTTCAGAGGCTCAGTAACACCAAAATCATTGATAGCAGCAGGTAACACAGGCTAAGGGGAGATACGAGACCCCGATATGCTTTAGAACCTGTAGACCTAGCAACTCTTAGGTGGAGAACACTGACCTAGCATTCCATCACTTTGCTGGTAACACTCAGACAGTGTCTTCCCTTACAGTCTTCTGCAACATGCCTACATTCAAAAACAGCTTTGCACAAAGCAAATTCTTTGTTGCTTTCCGAAGATAGCAAATATCAGATCTGTTCTTTGTTTTCTTGTGTCTGGCTAATCCATCCATTGCGCTCTCTGTATTTCACTCTGTCTTTACCCCTCCTTAGTCTGCCACATCCCATTTTTCATTTCCCACCACTGTTCCTCATGCCACACTCCGTTTTCCTTGCACTAGTATCTTTCTGCTCCTTCTTGTTTGGTTCCAGCTGTTTCTGGCTTTCAGAAAGTCTGGTTCAGTTTGCTCTTTCCTGACTTTTTTCATTCTTCTGCTGTTCCCTGTGTAAATGCTCAACTCTGTGTCATTAGCTAATACTTGATGTCAGAAAACTTGTCTCACCTACATGTCCAGGTTTAAAACACCTATCCATTCACTAGAAAACTATGAATGTGAGTTTTCCTCTCCAACAGTCTGTGTACTAGAACTAAATCCTCATCAGAAGTGCTTGCCTTTAAGAGCAGCAGTGGAGATAAATAGGCTCTGAAGCAGAAATGGAAGGCTCACCAGTAGTATTCAGTAAGTGAGATAAGATGGCCAGATCAGTGGAGTGTTTTCTTGCAAAAAATCTTTCAAATTTCTCTTTAAAAAGGGCCTTTTTAAAATTAATTCCACTGCAGTTTCTTTTGTGTCGTTTTTAAGTTACCACTTATCATTTCTTTTTGAAGCAAAACTAGAAACAGATTTCCATCGATTTCCCTCGGAAACTCATTTTCTTTTTCATACTCTAAAGTTCACAAGAAATATGTCTAATTTCCCAGCCACTGGTTGCTGTGCTCTTGACCCCATGGTCAGAGGAGCAGGCAAATGTGCCTGCAAGACAGGAGAGCACTGGTTTACTGGTTTGGCTCAGCATAGGACAGGGAAGTGGCCAGCTAAATGGGGACGGAAGAGGTCTGAGTGTTTCCTGTTCCTCCTCACAGAGCAAATGCTGACCCTCAAACCATGACCAAGAATGAGAATCAGGCAATGATTTTTTGTTAAAAGATAACCAGAAAGGGGGTAAATGGAGAGAAAGTGCAAATGAGAAGATACTGGTCTAGCTGGGAGAAAAGGGTAATGTTAGGGTAACAATTGGGAAGGAAAATCTATGAGATTTGGGTTCATAAATGCCTGCTTCTTGAGAACGTGATTTAGGCACTTCAGTGCATTTTAGGTGCAAGAAATTCAGTTCTGGTTAAGTGGAAGGAACAATTCCATGTGGCAGAGGAAAGGAAAGTAGGGACACTTTGCCAGTCATGGCTTGCTGGGAAGCAGATCTCATCCTCATATGCAGCTTCTCCGGGGTCCATAACCCTGGGAAGACACAAAGAAGAGAAAGGGAAAGGTTTTGATGGCTTGTCTGTGTTATTTTCTCAGAAAGGAGCCTTGTAAATGTTCATGGATATTGCCATGGGATTTACAGCCGTTTTAGAACTCAGGGTTATGGTTCACTCCCACCTCGAAAGGCAGACGGTTCATCTTCTCCAATGAGAAGACAAGGAATGACATGAAGCCCTTCACCAGAGAGGGAGAAATGAAACAGGGCCATGAGATGACAAACCTTTGATACTGCACAGAAGAGAAGTCCAGCATGGGAGAGGGCAGAGTCTCCATCAGGCCTTGCAACACATGTGAAACCCATCAGGGTCACCGTTCCCATGGTATTCTGTTGTCTGAGCCATAATACGACACCCTGCAGGGAGGGAAAGGCATCCTGTGGGCAGGGGGAAGAGCTATCTGTGCTTTTAAGAGGTTGGCTGGGAATTAAGAGAATACTTTATGGTGGTTACACTCTGAATTTATAGTTTCCTCCTCTTGCTTTTTAATGTTCTCCTGCCAAATTACCTACAGTTTGTCCCATAACTTCAGGCTGCCCTGTGGTCTGACATGTCCCAGCACCACCTGGGACACATGAAAGAATACAAAACAATCTGTCAGAGGGGAGAAAGGCTGCACTGCAGAATGTAGATTCTTTTCTAGACCTAAACCCTAATTACCCAGACACTTGGGTCAGGATTTAATAGATTTGCTCTCGTGTGACAGGGCAATGGTGACATTTAGATACAGAGCAGAATTTTCTTATTCCAAAAGTGTGACTTGGGCAACCCATTTTCAAGAATGCTTTTGGCTGTGAAGTTCAACAAACATCTACTACCTATTAACTAACCTCTCTGTCTCACTACTTAGAGGTTTGAGTTACTCTGCACACATCTATTCTCAAGAGACAGAAGAAGTTCATCATCAGTGTCTCCCAGAGCTTCAGAGCACACAGTAGGACATCTGCTCAGAGAAGACCTTCTGATACTTCCCATTGTTTTCCTGGAGAAGCTAAAATCAGGTCACATGTAACTGCTGTTAAAACTTCTGCTGAGAACCTGCTGGACATCCATTACTTGAAGGTGAATCGTTGCCTCAAAGGGTTTGGGAACCTACGTAAAATATTTTTGGAAACCTGGCCTCATTCTGTGGATGCCTGGCCTTCAAAGCAGATCTTCAAAATTAAGACTGTGTAGTCCCTAGGGAAAAAGTCTACTGATAGTAGAGAAGAGAAGAGAAAATAAAGCCTTCTCCACGGGTGGCATTGTTAACATGACCTTTGTTTCAGAGAGTTAGTCAGGGTTTACAGCTGCTTGTCTGTGTGTCCTGGGGTCTGCCTGTGCCTTTATCTTCATTAGGGTCTTTTCTTGTCTCACAGGCTGTGTCCTCCTGAGTCCCTCTGCAGCTGAACTCACTTCTCCTTCAATCCCTGTCTCTTCCCAGTGGGGACACAGGAGCTGAGGCTGCCGTGTGTGGCCTTTCAGCACAGCAGTTCCCTGCCACATGTGCCCCCACCAGAGGCAGAAGTGCAAGCCTAGCAGTGGGAATGAGCTGCCTTTTCCCACAGCTGATCCATCCAATGCCGTGTTCCAGAGGTTCACCTCAGTGGCTCTAAAATAATTAGGAAGTTTGAAGTTTCGCAGGCCCCAGCAGACAGAGACAGGACAACTCATCTGTTATTGCAGCCCCAGTGCACAGTGGTTTGTAATGATGTGGGGAATCCTGAACTTGGCAACCTCTCCTTGACCTTTGCCTCAGAGTAGGGTCATCCCAATATCCGGGGTGGACGCTGGCTGAGCTCATGTACCAGTCTCTCAGATGCAGGGCAGGGAATCCAAGCGTCCCGACACAGAGCATCACCTGCCAACTCAAGCATTAAACATTAATCCCGGTAGGACTTTCACTCCCCTGTCTCTGAGGGGAAAGCAGATTAGGAATTTGATCTCCCAAGATTACTGTGTGAAAGTCACCCTTGAATAGGCTTGTGACCAAGTCACCCTGTGGCTTGTCCCATCTCTTGTCCATCTCTTTGGGGTTTTGCTGCTGCCCTTTGGACTCAATTTTTTTATTTTTTTTAGGTTTTCTTCTATCACCTCCTGGGGATTGCAGAGGGACCTGGAGCATATTCGAGTACCTGTACCCTGCAAATGTGGGGAATCCCCAGTGACTGTGAGACCTCCCTCAAAAGCATGGCGCTTACACTGTGGGGCTCCATGGCCAAAGGAGAGCTCCAGGGTCTTGCTGGGACTGTGAAGAGGCCATAGTTGCATGAGAGAAAAAAATCCTATGTGTGCAGGAGTGGCTATTTTGCCCTGTGGGCAGAGTGAAGGAATAACCAGTGTGGTTTAACAGGGCTTAACTGAGGCTGGCACAGGGCCAGATCTGGCAAAGGAGGGTGTGTGGTAACAAGAGGGCACGGAGGGCAAGGTCCTTTCTCAGCTCTGTATCCATGGGGACTCCTGCTGTTAGGTGAGGTGGTGTCTCCTCAGAGGGGAGCCCACGGTGTGGGAATCGAGAGTATTTGTCCTTGGGCTGCTTGTCCCTCACTGCTGTCTGCCAGGGCTGGGCAGAGGCAGCCACAGCATCTGAGGTTTGGAAAAGGCAGCGAGATGAGCCTGTGCTGAAATGAAAAAGGGGGAAAATTAAAAAGGGGAATTCTTTCCAAGATCTGTTTTCCTTGGGAAGAGCAGACTGATGATTTAGCAAGATTGCCTGGTTATTTTTCCACGTCACTGCCTTTGGCCCCTTTTTTGGAGCAGCTGAGCCAGAGAGATGGGAAGGCAGCAAAGTCTGGGGAGCAGAGCCAGGGCTGGGGCTGGCATTCACAGTGCAGCCTTGTCTCTGCAAAACCCACCAGAAAGAGCAGGGGACCACAGGAACATCCTTCACCAGATTTTTTGTCCTCTGACCCTAGGACTGAGCATCTGCCAGGCTCAACATCAGCATGCTCAGCCTCCTACAGCACATTTTGCTCCATCCCAGAGAGCAGAAGGAACAACCAGCCCAAGGAAATGGTGTCCCAGACAGAGCCCTTCCCCTGTCCAAATTCCTGTCTTTGCAAGTTCCCTGCGATCCCAGACTTCAACTGTGGCCTTCACCCCACAGAGGTGCTGCAGACCAGTGGGAGGAAAGCCCTTCCCCACCTGACCACCATTTCCTGCTCAACACCATCACGTCATGACAAAGCAGTTCCATAAACCCTCCAACCTGCCCTCCAGCGCCTTGGGTTGGTCCCGCCACGCTGGAAGGAGCCGGCCTCTGCCCAAAACGCTCCTACAAAGTCAGGGCAGGCGGCCCGTGGGTCCCCGGCTCCTCCCACCGCAGTGGGTTGCTGGATGTGTGGAGAACCCACCGGTCCCCTTCCCGGCTGTGCCTGGCAGGGAGGTGGCAGTGCCAAGCGTGGTGCTTGTTTAATTCGCGTTGCCGTTCTCCACCGACAGCCCCTCTCACCGGGATTGCAGAGTAGCCAGCACGCCGTGGTTGGATTGAGCAGGCAGATTTAATTAAGTTGCGATTTAATTACCTATCAGCATCCCTATTTAATAAAGCTCTGGAGGATTTTAATTTTGAAAAAAATAATAATAATAAATGATATGGCCTGTCACAGAGCGGCAGTAAGTGCACGCGGTCCAGGCAGGATGGCGTTGCAGGCAGTGTCCTTATCCCGTGGGATGAGGCAGGATGTGGTCAGGCTTGGACAGAGCATGCAAGAGCTGGCACAGAATGTACAGAGAGGAGCGTGACCCTTGGCAACCAGTGTGACAGGCTTGGGGCTCACCTCTGGGCACTCTGGTTCATTTTGCCTCTTCATACAGAGATTCAAAGGGACTCAGGAGCCCACACCCACTGCAACAGCCCCATATTTTCCTGAATATGGTTTGTCATTTTTGCTGTCTTCTGAAGCTTCCTAACTCTGATGGCAGATTGGCTCTTGTGGTGGTTTGCATCTCCCTGGTGTCCTCACTAGACAGCAAACCCAGGCTATGGATGCTGCTCAGGTTTTCTGGTGAGGTTTTGAATACGCCAGGAGAGACCCAGCAGGTTATTTTAATATGAGGTTTGGTTTTGACTTACTAAACCAAAGTCAAAGCTGTGTGTGATGCTCGGGGCCATCAGGATATGGAGCAGCTTGGAGAAGGCACATTGGCTCCTCTCTGAGCAGTGAGTTAAGATGTCAGCTAGTGGCTGTGCCCAGCGTCTGGGTCAACTTCCACCAAAGATATTCATCCACTTCAGCCCTTTAGCCACTATCCCCTTTCAGGCTCCTCCCAGCCTCACTAACCTGTACACAACACATTCATCTAACTGGTTTGCTGGAGATGTTTCCTAAGGGTTTAATTGTGCTTGAGGTTTTATTTCCTTTGGGCCAGACCCAGGCCCGTGACAAGCAGACGTGGTCGTTATCCCGGGGTGAGACTCACCAGCTTTACGTGAGCTCAGACGCCGGACGGGGACCTTCTGCTCTTTGCTGCCAGTGGGGATGGGCTTCTTTTTCTGCCATCTGTGTTCATCCTGCTTTCTGGTTTAGAGCTTTTCTTTAATGGACACTCACCCGGGACCTCTGCGTCTTGCAGGGCCCCATTTCACATCCCCACTGATGAGGATATGTCAACACCAAGTTTAGCACTTCTTAAACTACAGTAACTGTAAACACAACATAAAGGAAGCAGTTTTTTAAGAAAGAAAAATGAAGGAAAGCCCAAGTCCTTCCCTAGTCACCAACATCACACCAGATGAGATCCAGCCTGAGTTCTAAAATACCTCCAAGGGGATAATATATCCATATGTGCTTCCCACCTGCACCTGGGACAGCACATATGGCTTCCTTAGCTTTTGCTCTGTCTCTAAAAGACATCTAGATTTGTGATACTCACTTTTAGACACCCCTCAGTTAGGCATAGTGGTTCCCCTCCCTTTGTTCCCCCAAAAAGCCACTTTCCAACAGGGAAAACAGCTGAGACAGAGAGAAACAGACCTTGATATTTCTATTGTTTCATGGTAACAGCGCCTGTCCTGAGACCCCAGGCCTGACAGATTGACATAACAGGTTAATAAGTGCTTTCCACTTCTCCTAAAGGCTAATTAAATATTAATCCACTTGGTGAGGTCAGCAAAAATAACAAACAATTGGCAGACTGAAATTCGTTTAATTAATTCTCCTGTGGAGGTTTTTTAAGCATCTTCCTCCCCTGACACACCACTGACTCGGCTGCAGTAACCTACAGTGAAATCAGAACTTATTGGTTCTGGGCCCGCTTTTCTCAGATATTTAATTTTGTTTCTTTTGGTTTGCTTGTTTTTTAGTTTCTGAATGCTTGTTGGGTATTGCCCAAGGCCCTAAGCACAGAGATGAGAGAAGAGAAAGACGGGAATGCGGAAGTGGGGTATAAAGATGAGGAAGAAGAGGTGGAAAAACTCTTCTTAGAAGGCTCCAACCTTCAGCTGCCAAAGACATGAGGTGCATTTGGTCCTTACAAAATTAAACTCAGGCTCAGTTTTTTGAGGTTAACCACTCTTTCAGTTAAGATTTTTTTTCCTAAAATCCAAGCAGAACTTCCGCTGGCACAACTTGAAGCCACTTCCCCTTGTCCTATCATGTGTCTAATGATGCCTATTCCAACAGTCCTACAGCAAGACCCCATTTGCTTTGGTTATAGCTGCATTAAAGCACATCCCTGCATGGCAGGAGATGCCAAGGGTTGCTCTGGAGACAGGGTTCTTGCTGTCTTCTGTGCACACCATCCTTAACACCATCCTTAACATCCAGACAATGTGTCGCTGGCTTCCTCAGTGTTATTCTACTCACTTCCAAAGAATCTCCCTAGAAGTGCTGCCTGTTGATGTCCAGCTCCATTTGGAACATTGCTGGATGCTGCTCTCCAGCAAGGAACACTGCTTTTGTGTTCATCCCTCCACACCACAACTGATGGGGATGCAGCTGGAAAGAGGCAAGGAAGACTTGAAATTTCTCCTGTCTCTGCTAGAGGACAGGCCCATGACAGAAATAATTTCTCTAATGACCACAGTCTCCTCTGTTGCAGCCTTTGTGCTGCAGTGTGCCCAGAATGCTGAGCAGGACCACAGGGCTTGGGGCATCTGGCACTGCAGAAATCACTCAGCAGGTGCCCCTCAGCCTTGGTGGGGATGGGGTGGGGTACAACGAGGGCAAGTCATCCCAGCCAGGCTTTATGTAAGCCTTTAGGTGCCTTCTTACAGCCATAATCTAGGGAATAAGACAGAAAGGGGAAATGCAGAAGACAGCACGACTGGTGACCAGTGAACAACTCCAAGAAGGAAAAAGCTGGAGCTTCCTCGCCTCCAAAACGCAGTCTTAGTAACAAATAGTAGAAAATTCCAAAGGAAAGGGATTCAGAAAAATAGAAGTCTTCATACACAGCAGCTGCACTGACTCTGTCTCCAGGTATTTCTCCAATCATCTGCATGTCTGGAGTAGGGTGTCCCCGTGGACACTCCATGACTGATTTCCCTGTACTATAAACTGCAACCCACGCTCACCTTTCAGCATAACAGGGGAAAACGTCTCTGGGCATGGAGCCTTCCAGGCATCAGCCCAGACTTGGAGAGAACTGAGGGAAGTGGGGAAACTTTCTCTGGGTTACTGCTTTAGTTCCATGTTAATTTTTTATTTATCTGAAAGTGTCACTGGAAGGGTTTTCAAAGTGAGTCTAAAGTAATTAGGCACTCCTGCTGATGGATTGCACTGGAGAGACATGTGGATTATTTATTACAAAGTCACTTGCTGGAAAGGTTAGAGGCTGAGAAGTAATTATTTTTTCCTTTTCTTCCTTTTTTTTTTCCTAAGTGAAGGAATCGTCAGGGGAGGGCAGCTAAAGTTCCTTCGCGAAATATTCCATCCTGACCAAGTGCCCCTTTTTTCCCCTTCTCCAAATGGGACAGGTCCCCCAAGGAGGAGCTCCTGAAGCCTGCCTGGAAGTGTGTCTTGTGTTGAAGCCCAGCACCCACCCTTTGCACCAGGGACTCTCAGGGGTTCCCCACTCTTTGACCTCAGCACCTCACACCTGCAACCAGGGTCGGTTTTGAGGCTGCCCAGCTCACCTCACCGAGCCCACAAAGGCCAGGGGGTTGGGTGGTTTGCCTGGCATGTCTGGCACACGTCTGGTGAGTGTTCCGAGCAATACCAGGAGGATTCAACGCTTCCAGCAGCCTCAGCTGCCTCCTCCTCTCCCGCCTTGTAATCTACGTCTAGGTTGGGAATTGAATCCAAAGAAATGCAATCCTCGACCTTGAAAAACAAAGCCAGGCTTGGCGCAGCCTACGGATGAATATGCAACAGCCCTAATCAGGAATCCTTTGTCAGAAAGGGGATAATTGTGGCTAACAGCATGTTAGTATAGTGCTGGATCTTCAGGCTTCTAACAGCTTATAAAATCAGGATCCGTTTTTAGTGGGAAAAGCTGCGTGAACAAAGACATGCTCAAGCAATTAGTCACTGGAGGGTTCAGTTCCTGTTGCATAAACTGCACAAAGTCTCGTGACATTCAGAGCAAGAGCCTGGGGTGAGTCAGGAATTAGGGGTTGGTCTTGGGGGAGTGGTGTTGACACCGGGAAGTTGGGAGCATCCATCATTAACAGCTCTACTCTGTGTTATTTAAATAGTGCCCATTGCCATGGGCAGCTATTATCTCAGCTTTACAAGTCCTTGCCAAAAAA
>VXAY01001192.1:67386-110874 GCA_013399855.1 Oxyruncus cristatus | reverse complement strand
AAAAAAAAAAAAAGAAATGCTGAATAACCCTTGTCCATTTGCAGGGGTCAGTTTATTTTCAGGTGAAAAATGATATGAGCTGCTCAAGACCAGCAAGGAGCAGGTATCTGCACTGGAATGGATTGTGAGGAACCCCTAGTCCTGCACTCCCATTGCCCGGCTGCATTTCCAGCTGTCTCTGGCCATGCATCAGCATATCCCAGGGAAGACCCTGCCTGTGGTGTCACCACCTTTGGCTACTCCTTCCAGACTTCCCTGGGATGCCTGGCTAGGGACATAGCCTGCATTCCCGGGGCCCGTTGTGCGTGGCTGGCCTCCAGGCCACCCAGGCAGAGCTCTCCTCTGACAGCAGCAACCCTTGGCTCGTGGTATTTATAGATCCCATCCATGTCCTTGGCGAGGAAGGCATCTGTAATCTCTTACAGATGTTGGTGAGAACAAAGCCAGCCAGTGACTCGAAAGGACCGCCCAGCAGAGTAATGGATGGAGACCTATTTCTAAGTCACTTCTGACATTCCTCCCCCTGCACGCTCTTCCTCCTCCCCAGAGGATTCATTGGGGCCTGCCTGGTGCTCCCTCCCTTGGGCAGGCACTCATCCCCATTCCTAGCAGAGGGAGTCTCTAGAAACTGTCTTCAATCCCAAAAGGGATGGGATGTTCTCCTGAAAATCCCGAAAGATACATGAACAAAGGAGGAGGAGCACAGGAGGAAGACACCTCTGCACACTGAGCCTCCTGCCTGGTGGGCTGGTTGCTCTGACAGGTACAGCCACCCCAAGGTGCTCCCTGCCAGCTCTCCTGGGACCTTGGGGTCAGGTAGCACACATGCCATCCTGCTGTACCTGCACATCTGGTTTTCCTGCACATCAGGGTGTTTTGCCTTCCCCTAAAACCTTATATTACCATCCTAGTTTCTTTCCCCTAGTTGTCAATATCTTTTGCACAGGGACAAAATCCTTCTTTGATCTCTTTGGCATCCTCTCCCTTTTAACTCACCATCTCCAGTTTTCTCTTCACCCCTGGGCCAAAGCTCACTCCAAAATTCTTCTTTCTTTACCTTTACCTTTCTCTTGCTTTCCCTTTTCCCTTTCTGGGCCTTCTCTGTGCCTTCCTCCAATTCCTCTCTTGCCTTGCCCTAAATCCCGCCCTGCCTTCTGTGCAGGGAGGCTGGTACTTGGCAGTGCCAGTGCAGGGCCACCCAGCTGCCCTAGGGTCTGGCAGAGCATGTCCTGTCCTTGTTTTCAGGTCAATGTCCTGCCTGCCAGGAACCCAACTGTTCTCCTGGCAAAAACCAAGGTGTGAGATCTGATTAGGAATTTACGTGCCTGGATGTTGTCATCTCCCCCTCTGCCACTGCCCAGGACCTCACTCCCTTTTTTTGAGTTGTCCTTCGGAGAATTTTTCCAAAGTGTCAGGAGCTCGTAAGGAACAATAAACTCAGGGACTCACATCCTAAGCAGGTGAACTCAAAGCAGCACAGGCCAAGGGGATGATCCAGCTCAGTGGAAAATGAAGCACGTGGAGCTGCTGGACACAGACTTCTGGCAGCACTGAGGGAAGGAGGAGTGTGTTGGCTGGAGAGGTTTGACTGGGAAAGCAGTGCCAGCTCCCATCTCCTCTGCACTTAATTGCACAAGGATCTGCAGCCAAGCAGCCTTTTAACGAGGGTCCAATCCCTAACACATGCATTTTCCTTGAATTGTTGCTAGAAATAACTTTGATCTCATATATGCTGTCCAACCATGTATGCTGCTGAGCTGGGCATAGTGTTTAGGGTCTCAGCTATTTCACATGTTTGGGAGCCATTTGGGAGTGCTCTGAGCAGCTCCCTGGCCAGCAGTCCTGTCCAGCTACCCCCTGCTACAACTGTGTGTCACTTGCTTTTAATCACATCTACTGTGGACTTTATGCTGTCAAAAAAATCCACTACAGGGATCAAGGCAGCAGGTAGAGGGAAACAGGTTCCTCCTCATGCTTTGCTGAAATCTCAAATCTTTTGCCTCACAAGGCCACATGTGGCAATGCCTTCCTCCTTACTGCAGTGTGGCCTCTCCGATGGTCATGCAGGAATTTCCATTTGGAATTTCCTATAAGCTGCAGTCGCTGTTAGACCCTGATTACAGCTTGACTGTGGGGAAGTGGAGCCCTTTGGAGACCTCCTTTGAGGCTTCAGCTCCTTACCAGTGCCAACCCTCTCCACGGGGAGGGAGGTGGGATGGACAGATGGACGGATGGGCAGGCAGTGTGTTGGCAGCCCTTGGCAGAACGGTGACTTTGCACTGAGGCAGAGCATGACCCTTTTAATAAGTTACTTGGGTCAGGGCAGCAAGCTGAGACAATATTCACATTGATGCTCAGACTAATGGCAAAACCGGCTTCCAAACCTGTGGAGGCGGCCGAGGGAGGGAGAGGGGCGGCCTCCTGCACACAGGGGGAACAGTGCCAACCACACGGGGAAGGGGAGGCTGGAGCAAGAGGTCAAACGGAGAAAAGGGGGCGTCTTGTCCCATTGCCAGTGTCCCCTGCACAAGGGATAGATCTCCAGCTTTCACTACCCTTTGCATTTGTTGGGGGTTTTCCCTGCCGCCAGCCCCAGCCCCTCTGGCATCTGTGTGGCTGGTGAAGTTTTTGTGGGGCACGGGGGCTCCCCGGTGTGTCCCCCGCCCTGCGAGAGCGGCCGCGCAGCCAAGGCAGCCCTTGGCGGGGCTTTGTCGGGAACCAAACACAGTAACTGTTTAACGATTTAACTGCACTAATGAATATTGGGCCAGATATTTTCAAGGCCTGTTCAGACTGATTACTTGGAGAGCTGAGTATGTCTACCAATTACCCAGGCAATTAGGCAACTAATTAAACACTTACCCTCAGCTTCATAAACAGAAGAGAGAGAGAGGAAAAAAAAAGGAGGGAGAGAGAGAGCTGGCTCTGGTTTCTGTGAAATATTAGCTGTCAGAAATTGCTGCTTGCAAGGAAAGGTGCACAAAGGCAGACAGATCTGGGTGGACAGAAAGACTGACAGCACACGTACCGGGGAGTGCAGCCATCGGACCCTTTGCTTTGCCAGTGCCAAAAGCGTGGAAGGGTGTGGAGCCACTGGGTCTGCCCTGCCCAGGCAGGCAGGCTTCAGGATGTGTCCAAGTCATCATTCCGTGCCCTTTTCCTGCTTGCCTGTGACCTCTGAGGCTGCAGAGCCAGAGCTTATCAACACACCGTCATCTGGCACAGTGCTGGAAGAGAGGTGCCAGGGAGGATGCTCAATTCCAAGCACCCAGCAGCTCCTGCTCCACGCAAAAACACATGTGGTGAAAGGAGACAGCAGCAAGCTGCAAGCCAGACCACTGGGAGAATTGCTTTGCAATGGAGAAGCAGAAATGGCCCCAGAGCGTGTGTGCAGTAGGGTTTATGCCAGTTTAGAATACCATGGTTTCATCCTTTTAGATATTTAGGACCAATGCTGGTCACCAGCTCGACATCTTGCCAAGGGTCAGAGTTGTTGAGGCCATGCACAGACTAAATCCTGCATCTGGCGTTTGCTCAGGCCACTGCTACAAAGGTGATTTATGTTAAACCCAAAACTCATGTGGCAAAGTGTGGTTTCCTCCAGGTGACGCCCAGAGGCATCTCACATTGGACTCCCCACTCCCGAAAGAAGAAATAATGAAGTGATGGAAAGAATGTTGTTGGAGAGTATTCAGAAACAGTTAAGGCTTTGGGGAAATTTTTGAGAAATAGTTCTTTCCTGGAAAAAAAGTTGAAAACATTGAGAAAAGATGGAAATATTTTTATTATTTTTTAATTATTTTGCTATACATTTTTCCTTTTAAAATGTTCTTGCCCCTCCATTTTCAAAGGCAGATTTTGCAGAATTTGAAGACTGTATGGGTGCTGTGCTCCTGCCCGATGCAGGCTCACCCCATGGTAGTGATAACCTGTGTGGAGTCCCAACAAGCCACCAGCCATACTCTTCATAGCAAGTTGTGAAGATATCTGTCAATTTTTAGATGCACCATATCTTCATGACATTTATTTGCCCAGCCAGGTGCAAATCCAAAACCAGAATCAGATCGGGATCAGAGAAATGCTCTATGATAGATTATTTACACATCACAACCACTGGGCTCTCTTTCTGGCCAGGTAGGATTTTGCAAGCGGTAAATTTTGTGTAGTTTTGGGATATTCTAAGAGCTGAAAGGACAGGAAGAAAATCCTGAAGTCTCTCTGCAATGAGACACTCTGACAGTGTAGACTTATCTACTCTCTTTTGATACTGTTCATCTTGGTGCTGCCTTCTGAAGACCCTAACAAGGTGGATCAGATTGCTTTGGGGTAATTCCACATATTTCCAAAGATAAAAATTACCCTCATCAACGTGTACTATTACAGAAGACACCTTGACAAGCTACATATTGGTAGTGTGGGCAGATGGACTTCACCTTGCTCGTGAATATTCAGACAGAGACGTACGTTTGCTGAGTGCAGTGATGGAGCTGGTAGGAATAACTGGATGTGACACGCGGTTGATAACGCACAGATGGCATTTAACAGTGAGCTGATGGGCTTCACTGGAGCCTTCAGACAAGGCAGAGATGGAGTTTGCATAGACCTGGAGTTTGAATGACCCAGAGGTCATTCACAGGAGAGCTCTCACTATACCTGCTTGAATGGCACATCTGAGTTCAGGGCAGCTGTAGCTGCCTATTTCCTCTTTCCAAGCCCTCCAAGGCTTTTTCACTCTGGCATTATGACCCTTCAAAAATATCTTCTCTATTACTATGTGCCCTAGGAGGGTTGGATGATCATTCACCAAGGTGTGTTTCATTTCTGGACTCCTATGTCATTGTTCAAGTCGTTCCACAACCTCCTTTCCCTAAGCTACCTACTCCTGGATCAGCATCCTGACTCTCTGAGACTACTGCTGCCTTGTTCTCTGATGCTTCTGCAGCTCACTTCTCCATGTCATTGAACTTCCCAGGTGTACATCACCCACCATGCTGGGCTGAACAACCCAACTTTGTGTAATGCCCACACAATGCAACAATTCCTGGTTGTCTGGTTATATTCAGATTTCATTTACTAAATCAAATAACTCTTTTCCTCCTGGTGTTCATTAATTCACAAGCCCTAAAGGTTTCCAGTCTCCCCCTGGCTCCTCCCCTCTCCAGCTTCCTGAGATGTAACCCTGCAGAGCTGAAATTTCCAAGGCCTTGGGGACTGTGGTGTTGCCCTCTGGCTTGCAGATGTCCAAGTGACACGGACAAAAGGTCAATCAGCTGACACTGTGGTGGCCTGCTGTCACAGATCGGCCTACAGCAGCATGGTTTGGTGATCCCAGCTTCTGCCTCGCATCTTATTGGGGGTCATGATGTCTCCACCTCTGTGTAGGTGGAGCCACGGCAGAACTCGTTTGAACTGGTTTTGTTTCCATAGGTAAAGGCGAAAATGCCCTCGTGGTAACAGTGGTGTCTCTAATGTACTGTGGGGCTCTCTTGGATTCAGGCCTGCTGGGAGCAAGGAGGGTTTTCGCACTGGCTGCAGGGATGCAGGATGGGACCCTTAGCTTTTACTCCAAACAAAACAAGCTGTCCTGGTAATTGGGGTAGGTCTGCACTCATGCCAGAGAGTTGAAATGTTTATTGTGTAAAACATCAGAAAAGGGAAAGGAATCTGCTGGGAGCACTTGGATCGTTCCCGTAGAACACGCCCTGAGTTTCTGTTTGAATGCCGGGTCTGTGGCACGGAGACGGGAGCTTGTTTTGATAGTTTCTCTGCATTCAGAGGCATGAACACTTTACAGTTTTCTGTTTAAATGACCCATTTCTGAGAGCGGAAAGCACCAGCCAATAAGCGCCCAGGCCCCTCCGTGTGTATCCGGAGTTTACAAACCGTCCCCACCGATCCGTGGTAGTTAATGGACACTCCTGCTGCTTAGGGGGGCTGGAAAACTGTTCCAGGTGACTACCGGCCTCGGCTAGAGACAACTCAGTCCCCAGAGGTCTGAGGAGACACATGAGAATGAACTCAGCATATCTCCCAGAGCATGACGTTGATTAATGACGGTACACAGCCCCGTCCTGCTGGCGAGCAGCTCGGCTGATGCAATCCGTGGGGAATAGCTGTGTATAAAGGAACTGAGCACCAGTGTTCACAATGAGCCGGTGCCGACTGTCCGTAAGAGGCTTCCAGACACAAAGCTGGCAAGCAGCTTGTGGTAGTTTCAAAGCTACACCTCGTCTCTGCCTGCTTTTGTCACCTGATCGCCCCTTGTCACCTGGTGTTTTGGCTTCAGCCTCCAGGCAGACTCCCAAGACACATTCCTCCTTGGGAACCAAGGGTCTTGTTTCAGACTGAGCAGTGCACTGGCTCTTAGGAATCTGGAGCAGTGCTTCTGCCAGGAGAGCTGATTTTCCTTGTCTTCGTTGTGTCAGCTCCTCCTCGAGCTTCCACAGGTGAGGACTGAGGCTAGAAGGGTCCATGAGTTGATCTAGTCCATCTTTCTGCATTATAACAACTGCAGGAGGAGAAAGATGAGCAAGAAGGTAGAGGGGAGGTCGAAGAACTTAATTCTTTAAGGGGTCTAACTGTTCACATCTGTCATCCTAAAGAAATTTAAACTGACCTGAGCACTTAAGCTTCACCTAAAGCCTCATCCGGTGGTCAGTGATAGGCAGATCTGACAAGTGGCTCCAAGTCACCATCCATGGGATTTCTGAGCTGGGCACAACAAATGCTCAGCGCAGCTGTTTAATTGGAACTGAGGCTGCCTGGATGTGGTCCTTCAGCCTTCCTTACCCTCTACAGGAGGAGTTTGTTTTCCCACCCACCCACCAGTACGTGTGTGATGAAGGTCTGCACACCACGCTGTACTACTTCTGTGGGAGGCTGCTGCTCTCTGCTTGCTTGCTGGCACTGGCCGGGGAGGACTGGGGTTATCCTGAGGTGTATGTCCTCAGGCACCAGTTTTGAACAAAATAGTAGTTTGGTGTCTAGGAGGAGCTGGAAAACCCTTCTCTTCAGTAGGGTAAATCTGCAGCCTTCAGAGCAGCTTCCTCCAGAGCTCTTGCCCTGCTCAGCCCAGAAGTGCTGAACATCCCTTCTGTGGTCTTTTGGAAGGGCAGAGGAGGAAAGCCCTAACGTCTTTGCCATCCCAGCACAGTGCAGACACTGAGTGAATTGTGAGGGTCTCAGCATCTTTCTTCCCACGTGCTCTGCAATTGAGGCTTCCTGGGAGCTCCTTCTGCAAAGCCGAAAACATCTGCAAAACCAAAGGTTCAGAAAGCTGCTGGGGATTCATGTTACCTCTCTCCCTTGAGGACGCTGTGACTTCCATTCACACCACTTCCCGCATAATCAAAAAAAAAAAAAAAACAAAAACACAAACCTTGAACGCCCGAGAACGTAACTTTTCTCAGAGGAAGGAGCCACTGGTTGTAAACCCTTTGTAAAACAGCAGGTTTGCTGGTAAAACACGCTGGCTGTTTCCCGGGGGGGTGACGCTATCTCTACAAAACCAAGCAAGTTTCACAGCAGGCGGCTTATGCAAACAGATACCAGGGCAGGAGTGGTTTGGGGTGAGGAGATATTTGAAGCCAGCTCTGCTTTTGCTTGGGATGGTGTGTGAGAGCTGAACAGCCATGCTTTCAACTCCTGCCACCCTTGGAGGCTGGAAGGGCAGCAGTGACCTAGCAATGGCTAACCAGCCCCCAGCCAGAGCTGAGACCTACCAAACTGGCTCCCGAGGGAGCCCTTCCCAAGAGCTTTCTCTTGATACAACCAGAAACAAACTGTAAAGGAAAAGGGAAACCCAATTCACTTTGCAAGAGCACAGATAAGAAACTCCCAATCAGGCCATCAAACCTTGCCTGGTGCAAGTGCCACCAGGATGCCCATGGTTTAGCTTTCACAAAGGTTGCATTCGCTGGTGGCACATGGATTATGCTCCCAGTGCAAGGCATATGCAGTAGGCAAAATATTAGGGCTTGGAAGATGCTCTTTTAAAAGCTGCACACCCTTTTGGGTGTCTGCCATCATCTGGAGAATTGGAAATGAAACAGAAGCCCATGTCTGTCTGTTTAACACAGGCCAAGCTGTGTCTGCATATTTATTTATATCCACTGCACATAATATACACTTCAGTTTGCAGCATCCCATTTACCCTCAGTTCAGACAATGCCAGGAGATGTCTGCAGCTCTCTGTGACATGCAGAAGGAAAATGTCTGTTTATTTCTACGTGAGCAGCGGGTTTCCTCTGGGATGCCGTGATTGATACGCTGCTATTGATTCAAGCGGCAGCTGGGATGGATGCAGGGCGCCCAAATACGAAAGCGAGGGGAAGCGTGTGTGCAGACCACAGCTGTCCTGCTTCCCTGTCCTGCCTGCAGCCTCCTGACCCCTCTCCTATTAACCACAACCCCCAAGCAGGGTGCTGGCAGGGTGGTTGACACCTCTGGGGTTTTTAGCTAACCTCTCCTCCAGCCTTATTTCCCGGGCCCAGGCACAGCTGCTCTCAGGAGGGCATCCAGATGGGCTGGTGGAGCACCTCCAGGGCACCTCTGGAGCTAGGAGGCCATAGGCATGTGGGTCAGGCTGATTTCTGGATGTAACATTCCTCCTCCCTCTGCCATGGGCTGTCCCAGTCATACAGCAGCAGCAAATAGGCAGGACAGGGAGGAAACCACCACAATTCAAAACAAACAGGTGTAGAATTTTTATTTAAGGGAGATGGGGGAGACTTTGTTCTTTTTAACACTTCTGTGTTTATTCCTGTGATATTTTTGAGAAAAACCTTAATGAAACACTAGTCAGGACAGAGGGGAGAAGCAAGTTGAATGCTGACATCTGGAAAACAATTTGCATAAAATAATAAACTAGGAAACAAGACAACCTGCAAAAGCAGGTAGGAAAAGAGTGAACATGGAAAAACTTCTGGACAGGTATTTTTAGTTTCTTCTCTCCAAGAGAAGCCAACTGCAGGAGTTTGGGGTACAGCTCCCACAGTCTCCGCAGAAGGGGAGGTCTCTGCTCCATGTTTTTAGCACGTGTCCATAACCAAAAGCCAGAACAGTTATGCCCAGATTTTATTTTCATAACTCTAGTCCCATACCTGCATCAAGGTGTTTCCATTCCTGTGCCCTCCTGGTGCCTTGGAGGTGAAGTATAGCGAAGTTTATGGAGAGCAGGAAAGAAATTCCCCCTGGAGTCTGGAAAGACCCTATCATTTAAATTAAATGTTGGCCTTTGAGAAGACAAAAAGAGCTCTGTCTCCAACAGAGCTGCCTGGCGACATGGCGAATATTTATTACAGTGCAGGTAGTTTAAGAAAACAGAGGCATTTCACTGGAGATTTGGATCTTCAGCCTAAATTGGAGCTTGGACTGGAAGGGTTCAGTTGCTAATTAAATCTAAGTTGGACACTGTTCCATAGAGGGCAGATTGTAACTATAAGAGGATGTTAATGTGGATTTTAAATATTTATTATAACTGAGGTAGGTTATAAAAACAGACATTCTTCCTTTCAACACTCTATAATGTCAGATTTAGAGGTTTGTCTCGGGCTGTGAGTGATTTCCCAGCAGCTGTCAGGGGCTGGAGGGCAATTTATCACCCTCCCAGTGAGAGATCTCGCCGGACAGTGAAAGATTAGCGCTCTGATTTATGGCACGCAAGGAAAAAACAACGTTGTTCGAGCGGGTGCCTGGGTGCTGATTTTCACACACCTGTTCCCAGCCCAGCCGCACGAGTTGGTGATTTCAATTCTCCGGCGGTGCCTCGTGGAGTTGAGATTTTAAATCACCCCGGTGCTGCTCCCCCTCCAAGGATGTGTCGGCTGACCGGGCAGACAGCCCAGCTGGGCAGCAGGGCTTGGTTCTGAAGGGCTCCAAAGAGCCAGGCTTGGTTGGAAGCTTTGGGTTCCTGGTGGGGTTGGGATTTTTCTTTGCAATGAGCTCCATCCAAGTTGCAGTGATGGGGCGAGAGCTGGCAGAGATGCACACAATTCTGAAAACTTTGGGATTCATCTTTGGAGAGACCGGTGTGCACCCAAACGGGGACAGAGGGAGGATGGAGGTGTTTTCACTGAGCTCGGTGAAATTGGGTTGGAAATTTCATTCAGCGGCAAATTATGAAAACTGTGTCTTTGTGGGGAAAAAAACCTTTTAAAGCCAGATGAATCCCAAAGTTTTCAGTGAAACAGATACAACCACAATGCAAGAAGACCTGTCCTGCATGTGGTATCAAACCCACACGGGTTGAGTCATGCTCTGATGGATCATCTCTCCACAAACCATGCTTGCTCTTGGCATGAAGGAGACACCCAACTTTCACACGCCTGAACCTTGGTGCCCCTGACAAGCTACACTCCTCCTGCTGAGGTCCCCAGCCTTGTGAGTGCTGAACCTTGAGGCCCAGGTCCGGTCCTGTTTCTTCCCTCCCTCAGCCTGGGGTTTATTGATATCTTCACACACTTTGTCTCCCCCTGTGTAGCACGGCCGATGCCCACATCCTGCAACATGGATACACTTGTGCAGCTCAGTCAATTAGAGGAGACCGTGCCATCATCTGATTGGGTTTGTTACTTAGGAAAGCGAGAGTGGAGACAGGATTGATTCAATAGTCTAAGGCGAAGCTTAGGTGGGGAGGGATGCTCAGATACGGGGCTGTGGGTAAGTGTTAGTGATTGGTTTTAAATCAGTTTTCCTTCACTCTGGATTTCACGTGGAGGGAAGGTTGGTACTGAAAATCCTCTTGTCAGAGAAAACGTGCTAAAAGGGCAATTTACTCACTCCCTGCATTGCCATCCAGCCCAGCAGGGCTCTGGAGCTGTAGGAGGCCTTCCAGTTAAACACTTAGAGTGGAAAAAACAACTTTCAGGTGTGGTTTATGACGTACCAAAAACAGACCCTGTGGATCTGCCTGGTGCACAGCCATTGCCAAGAGCATCAGCGAGGCTGAGGTGGCAGTGGCTCTCACTGGGTATTTTTAGGAGGGAAAGGTCTGGGCTGGTCTAAGATTTTGCAGCCGTTAGTAAGACTGTGTGTGTGCAAGGAAGGAAAGGCACAGAGGAGGGTTACCTCTTGGGGTTTTCTCATAAAAAGTGTAGGAGGAGGGTTTGGGCCTGGGCCCCTCTGTCCCCCAGCCCCAGATGGGGGTTTGGGAGGAGGGCACTGTTTCTTGCTGAGATTTGTCTCCACTGGAGCCATAAAGGCCAGATTAAAAGCCTTCATGAAAACATTCATTTAAAGCAGTGAGTCTTGCTGAGCAAAATATGACTCAGAAATCCAGGAAACAATCTGATTCCTCCTTCCAGAAATGGCCTGGTCACTAAACCAAAATGGTTTTAAATCAAAACTGGCAAAGAATTCCATTAAACAGGCTGAGCGGGAGAAAAGAGGCTGTGTGCGGCAAATAACTGCATTAGCCACACGACAAAACAAATATAACAAAAGCCTCCAAACAAAATTACATTTCACAATTAGCAAATGAATAACTCTTTAGACAAAAGCAAGGCAATCAAAAAAATTTTAGCATAGACTGACGCTTCTAATTGTCTTTCTTTTAGCTCCTCTGTTCACTGATCCATTGAGCAATGATAAAGGCATTAAATTTGGTGATTATGTTCAGTGTTTCTAATGACAGGGAGCTGCCTGGGACTTGAGTGGCTGTGCTCAGGTGTGGGCTGGAGGGGGCCGTGTCTCTGCACAGCACCGCACTGTGCAGCTGTCTGTACGGAGGAGGTGAATCAAGGTAAGGCATCTTAACCACCTCCATCCTTAGCAGCTCTGGCAAGAGTCTTCCTCCTGATCTAGGGCAACAGCCTGTAGTGCCAGAACAGAGGAAAATTCCTGCTGGAATTGGTTTTGGGTGCGTTCAGCTCTTGAGAGGGCAGCAATGTCCTGGAGCTGGAAGCCCCTCGCTGTGGATGCTCAGGGCTCTGTGCCCGGGATGCTGAGACGTGCTGGGTGCACGTGGGCTGGGCTGTCTCTCACGCACAGTGAGGCTGCTCTGTCATCACAGGCTATGATTCCCCTTTTTATTTGTTTTCTTAACTGTAAGAGCTTGTTTCCCCCCCAAAGCGCATCCCCCAGCCACCACTAGCTTGGGCTTTCTTCCGATTCCGATCGAGTTCGTACTTATGGCTTTGATTGAAATAGGCGTGTGATCTTATTATCCATATGTCCACCGGGGCGCGTGTCACAGCTTGCCTAGCACATGGTAGTGCTTATAATATCATTAACAATGTCTGAATAACAACTGTTAGTTAGAGTCAGCCTTTATTATCACATGGGGCTTCGCTGGGTTTTTCTTTGATTGTTATTTTTTTTTTCCCTATCTTGTTGTGAATGCTTCTCAATTCTGCGCTAATGAAAGGCCATTGCCTGCAGAAGGATGCAACAACAACACCTTTCAGAGATGCCTCGGTGTGGGTGAGAGATGAGATGCTCTAGGCAACTGCTCTGGTCCTGGGCATGCCGTTCCTGCCTGAGTTACATGACCCAGATCTTCGACATCTCTGCTCCCTCCAGATGAGATTAATGCCTGGCGACCAAAAATGGTCTTGAACTCCTTCCTGCTGGAGTTTAAATCTCCACCACACAGCTGTCAGAGAGAGGAACTTCTCACTGCTTGTTTTCAAGGTGCTCAGGTCCTGGCTCGGGCTTTGTGCCCATCACCCATGTCTCTGCTCCTGATGGGAATGATGGGAATGCTGCAGCCCATGGGGACATCACATGCAGTGTTCTTCACCCAGTGAAGCAGTATCAGAGCCAATACCAGCCCCCAAATCCTCCTGAGTCCAGTGGCCATAACCATTGCTCTGCACAGGTTTTTCCTTCAACTCTCTCCATGCTTTAGAAGTGTCTGAGCTTCCATTAGCATCCTCAGATCAGGAAAGTTCCCAGCCCTGGGAATGTCCTGAGCACCAGGGGAGCAGGGTTTGCCCTGCGTCAATGACATGAGTTTTATGCCTCTCCCCTTTCAAGTGTGTTCCCTGTGATGTATTGAGCTGCTGTGTTTTTTCAGTTGTGTTGTGGTTTGGAGAAAAACAGCTCTGCTCCTGCAAGCAAAGAAGCTCTGAACTGGGGCAGGGCAAGCTCATAAAGCTCAGCTGGGAGCCATGATAGGTGAAGGGGAAGAAGAAAATCTCCTGGGCACGAGAGAAGCGTGGAGCTGGTTCCTATCACTGCCAGGCTGAACAGGCAAAAGTCACAGAGCAGACAGTGGATTGGCTGAAAGTCCCTTCTCTCTCTCTCTCTCTCTCTCTCTCCAGTGCTTCCCAAGGGCTGGGTTTGCCCCCAGCCTAGGCTGGAGGAGAGGAAGGACAGAGGTTGACATGAATACCCCACTCAAACACTGCTGCGTGCATTGCCCCTGCACTGGGAAACTCATCTGCTTCCTGCTTAGGGAATTTTCACAGGGCTGCTGTGATGGCAGGGGATGCATTCTTATCCCCACACATGTTCCCTCCCCTCCAGTCCATGAGTCCCCCTGTGCACATTCGCATTGATGTCCCTTTTGCCCTGTAAATTCCCTTCTCTGAAAAATGCCTCAGCACCCACACTCCTCCTCCTGGGGTCTCCAGCTGCCCTGGCACAGAGCATTTCCCTTGCCAAACTGGCCTTGCTGCGCTCAGATGGAGCCAGGACAGTGTGACACACTCCACCCACCACCGCTCCTGTTCAGGAGCATCCTTGGCTTCTCACCTCCTGTCATCCCAGGATAGACAGACTGACCCACCCCTGGACCCCACAACCCTGAAAAGGTTTCAAGTGCTTTTTCACCCCAGTTTTTTGTCCTTCTCCTCCCGTTGTGCTGCCCTCTTGCAGATCAGTCTTCCCAAACTGTTCTTGCAACTATTTAATTTTGTCGTGAGCTTTTGAGAAAAAGGTCAGTATTAGGAGCGAAGCTGGAAACATGAGACCAGAGGGTCTGGGGAGCTGGTGCCACAGGCCCAGGCACAATGGACGTGACCATACATAGATTTGTACGTGCATGCCCTGACTGCAGCCATCCATGCCTCTCCAGCGAGCAGAATGAGCTGTGTACTTAACTAATGAATTAAACAACTGTAATTAATTCTATTTATAAGATGCCTCTAGGTGTATTTACAACAAGAACAATAAAAACAATAACACATTACATGATGCCAAGCAGCATTAGTTAATGCAAACGAGAACACGGCGCAGCCAAGCCCCAGCACTGGCTGCCCTGTGCCGCCAGCCTGGCTGAGCAGCATTGCCTGGGCCCCTTCTCAGTTTTGTTCTCTTTCCCTCAGCTCTGATTTCAAGCACTTATTGGCTTGTTGACAATCTTCTTCCTATTTTTTTTTGTTAGAGAGGTTACTCAGTCTAACAATCTTCAGTTTAAGATGGGTCTTCCCATCTCGTCATGTCCAGACTTGGCTGAACAAGGGTGTCCATCTCAGACGGCAAGATTTTCCACCTGTTTGCACCCAACCCTGGCCACTGCCCCCAAAGCCCCAGGAGAATCTGACAAGGCGGGGCTGGTGTTGCCAGAGGGCAGCAGGGTTGGGCAGCCATCAGAGCAAGCCCCGCACCATCACCAGCCCCAGGCCAGCACCCCAGTGCAGGGACTTGCTCACAGCAGGTGGCAGCCAGGGATGGAGATGCATCAGAAGCAACATTGGAGGAAGATAGAAACAGATATCTCCTGAGAGGGACCTTACAGGCCATCAGGATTTGCAGAGGGCATTTCCCCACGTTCAGCCACATCCACCTCCTGTTGGGAGTTTGGACCAGTGACTGCTGTTTGTTTGGCTTTGATCATTTGATGGCAATGTTGGGGTGAAACATTCGTCCCTCCTCTGCACACCAATCTCCAAGGGAGAGCACATGTCTAAACTTTCTGATGGTTGTTAGACTTGGTTAAACCAATACTGTTTTTATTATTTTTCTGGCAATAATCATATGGGCTGTAACTCTTTTTGTCAGCACTCCAAGAAGGGTTTAACACCTTCCCTGTAGAGGACAGCCTACTGATTACCTGCTGCTCTCCTGGGATATCTGCAGCCTGCCTTCCCTACCTCCAAACTTGTATGCAAATCCAGCACACCTGATTTTCAGGAGAGCTGCAGCACTTTCCTTTGAGCAGGAACAGTGGTCTGCACTCCAGGAGAAGATGCTTGGAGTCAGAGACTGAGCTTGGATGTTGCTCACTCTCCACTTGCTGTAACAGGTGGGGAAGGGACTTGGTTGTAGCAGAGGGTCTGCCTCTTTCCAGGGCTCCCTGCGTGATCCTCGATGGGTCATGCAAGGGATTGTGAGCGTGATCAGTGAGGGTTTGACTGTCAAAATCCACCCTCATGCAGTCTTGGGATGCTCCAGGCTGCACACATGGTGTTTTCTTCTCCTTCAGTTCCTGGGGCTGCCAGTTATTGTTATGTTGAATGATGTGGTGATAAGCCATTAATGATAAGAGACTGTTCCACTTGCAGCTATTGGGTGTGATATCTGTCTGCAGTGGTGCTCCTGCGAGCAGATTTCCCCTCCAAGAAATGTGCATCAAGGAGAGCTGAGCTCAGCTCTGCACTGGTTCTCTCCCTCCCCTGTGCTGTGTGGACTGAACTGATACCCAAGCAAATTTTGGGGGCCAAGGCTCCAATATGTCAAGGCAAACCCACTCATCCCATCTCCATGTTCTGGTTCCCGCTGGTCATCACCAGCAGCAACGGGATGTGCTTCCATGCAAGCAGCCAATCCACAGAGGCAGTGAACCCCCTGCCATCCTCCTCTGCAACCCCTCTGCAAGGGGAGGCTGTGCAAAACTCCCATCCCTGCTTTCTTTGGCAGGGGTTGCCTTGAGCCTTTCGTTTTTGACAGCTCCTTCTGGGCACATGGCCAGCCAGTTCCATGCTCCTTTTTGCTCATCAATCTTTTCACCAAAACATGGTGATATACACTGTGATATACACTGAGAAGCATCCCCATGGGCTCCCAAGACAGCAGACAAATTACCAGATTATTTGTGAATTTTAGCCACCCGATGGGAATTCAATGCTTCGACTGTAAACGTGAAATCAGCTACTTCCTACAACTTCAAAACAGGGAGCTGTTAACAAGTCAGGTAAATTAAACAGCAGACTCGCTGCACTAACAGGCAGAGCTGTCAGGAAAAGACAGATGCCTGCAATCAGCGTGGAGCTCAGCCCAGCTCCCCATCCCTGGCTTGAGGAAGAAAGCACTGACTTGTTCTGGAGCAGCTGCCCGGGAAGTTCCTCCAGGAGCAGATCTACCCCATGCCTTTTCTCACCCTTCATTGGAATGCTGATGTACAAACCTAAGCTGGGCAGTGGTACCTGTCCATGCTGCAGCACTTCACCCCAATCTCCTGCTCCATCTTGGTGTTGGCCCCTGCAAATCCTTCAACACCAAGCGTGCAAGAGCTGCGGGAGAAAAATCTCCAGGAACTGTGCTGTGAGCACAAAATGGCTTTAAAACCTCACCTTGCCAGAGATCAGATAGAGGAGGAGTGGCGCTCAGTCAGGGATCAAGTTGAGGGTATCGCTCAGCTGAACAAAGCCACTTTCCCCGCAAAAAGCCATCAGAACCAGGGTTACAGGGGCTCATCCTCTCCTGCTGCACAGGGATCTGTTAAGCCAGAGCGTAACGCTGAGTGCTCCCAGGCAGAGAAACTCTGACAAGGGGAAAATGCAACTACACTGGAATTTGTTAGGTACATTTATTAGGGATAATTTAAACACACTACAGAACTTAGTGTGCTGTATGCACCCTTTGATAGGGCTCCACAGTGCTCTAATCAACTAGTGCTGACAATGGGAAATGCAGATTTATTAATTCTCATTTATATATTTAGCTTAAATACCTCAGAGTTAAATAAGCAGGGGTTTTTTTCTAATTCCGCCTTCTTACTGCATGGCAGAGCAGGTTAAATTTCTTAAGAATAGTCACTGACATGAACTAATTTATATAGAACTCTTTTGAAATGTGAAAACTATTCACAAAAATAGCATGTTGGGGAGTGAAACTAAAAGGGATCAGGATGTGAGATACCTTTTTTCTCCTCTTACCTCTTTGAACAAATTTGGTAAAGAGAAGCACCTGCCATCCTTGTACCTCCCTTGGAAGATTCTTTGATGGCTTATTTAAAATATTTATGTAGGTACAGAAGGAATTACTCTAAGCCTTGTGTCTGCAAACAATTCCCAGCAGTATACTACAGGAGGCTTTCAAGGTTTGGGCCTTTTTTAAAGTAGTTAGGAACCCTTTGCATAAATGTCATCTGGTTTTATTGTTTTGACACTTCTGCAATGATAAATATTGTTACTGAAAGTCAGCAAAACAGATGGATGGCTGCCTTGGAGGATTTTGTGAAATCTCATGCTAATTAAGGGACTGTCAGGGAAAAAAAAAAATAAAAAAAGAATGGAGATTGAGATACTGCATTTGCTTCTCTGACTTGACACACACAGGGAAAAATGCTAATGGGGAGGTGCTGCTGGGGCTTGAGGAGCGTATGCCTTGATGGGCTCAGGCCTGCTTGCCCTCTTGCTCGCTGCTCAGAAACCTCACAAGGTTTTGGAGTAATGCTGCCTTCCTCTGAGCTTTAAAAGGAGTGGATGATCTCATGACAGAGGGCAAGAGGTGTTGGGAACTCAGTGATGAAACAGGAGGATGATGAAACTCTCCATGTGCATCTTCCTTGGCCGTGCCCATCAGGCCTACGATTTCAGGATGGTTGCGGACCCGGTGATGAAAAAGCATCCAGGGATCCCTCTGGTTCTGGGAGAACAGGAGTGGAGGAGGTCCCAGCACGGGGTGGGGGAAAAGGATACAGCACCTGGTTATCTTTAACTGAAACAGCCACAACATCAGTAAAAAGTTACAGGCTGGCACAAAATTGATTGGTTCTAGGAGGTAAAGACTGAAAAACACCCGTGGGCTCAAAGGGCCGGTGGGAATGAGAAGGACCTGCCCAGGGTTTTGTTTACACTTCCAGGTTCCCACCATTAAGCAGAGGAGCTGACAGGGTTGTTTTCCTTCCAGCAGCTTGAACTCATCTGTTTGTCTTCATCTCTATTTGCAAACAGCAGCCCAGGGCCAGCTTTGCTTTCACTTTATCCTTGGCGGCAGAGAGAGCCGCAGAAACTAGAGCCACAGCCCATCCAGCAGCATGAGGGATGGGAAACAGCTGAGTAGGGAGAGCCCTGATTCCCTGAGGAGTCCAGGTTAAACAAGCCTAGCACGGGACCCACAGGCATTTGGAGGCCTCCCTGCCAGCTTGGGAAGGGTGTTGAAACACGGCCAAAAGCCTGCGCGCTCCACACCTTGCCAACCTTCTTCATGTGAATGGGCAAGAGGATCCTGATTACAGCCTTGAGGATCCTGATTATCCTTAGTAATCCTTGATTAGCATCCTTGATGCTCTCCTAAGCATGATTCTTTTTTCTGAGACACCGAAGCTGTGCAATGTGGGACAGCAAAATGCAATGGACCAGTTGCCGGTCTGGGATCAAAGAGCAGTTGAGTTACAGCGCCAGGTCTGTCACTAACTCGTTGACTAAGTTAGCAATAGTTCATCAAGGATATTAATGGCCTTTTCCATCACTGCAGCCTTCAGCTGGTTTCTCCCACAGCAACCTTATATACATCACCAGGGCAAGCAGTGTTGACAGTAAAAATCCATCCTTCCCCAAAGGGAAGGGACTGTTCATCACCAGGTGCCCCCGCTGCTCTGGGAACATACGTGGGTGGTTGGAAGCAGGTCATGGTTCATCTCTCTCATTTCTCCCAAAATATTTCTGAGGAGCCATCACAGGCCTGGGTTTGTCACAGCACTGGTTACCTGGAGAGCTTTGGTGGGAGTCTCAGTCCTTTGGTGGGTGTCTTCTTCAACCAGGGCAGCGAGTGAAGAGTTCAGGGAGCAATTTCTCCAACCCAGGAGGGAATTGCTCACCAGGATGTCCCTGCACAGGTACAAGCCTGCTGTCCCATGGTGGACCAATCCCACCATGCTCCCTGCAGTGGCAGGGTCCACTCACCCACCCCAGCTTCTTGCCCTGCAGCAGCACCTCACCTTTCCACATCCAGTTTTGCCAACTATTTCTCCACTTTTGTGGCGTTGTCCTAAACAGCCCCCTACTTTGCTTCCCACCTTCCCAGCAACATCTGAGGTCCCTGCTCCTGTACACTGTTAGAAATCTATCACTGTTTGCTCAGCAGCATTACCCAAACCCCGCCAAAATGGGTAGTAAGAAAAGTCCAACCGTTGCCCCTTCGTTTGTCTGTAAGCAGCTCCCAACCCTCCCAATCTCCAGAGTGCTTGGCTTTGTAAGCTTGAAATCTTCCTTGGCCTTCATACTCATCTTGTTGTTGTATTTTAGGCTTTCTTTTCATTTAAAAAAATCTCATTGATATTTTGCATCTTTTTTTTTTTTTTTTTATTTCCCAGGGTGCTAATATTCCTTTCAACAGACCTTGATAAATGGCTGAAAGCTCAGGAATATTCCTGGTATTCACTTAGCCAGAGCAATTACAGTGCAAAGAACAGCATGAGGACCCTGGCTTGACATGCAAATAGCCGTGTTACACAATTAGTTGATGCACAATTAATTGGAATAACGACAAATATAGTCAAATAAGGCTGGTTTTAGGCTGTGTAAATCTGAGGCGTACCTTAGGGTTATATAATTAAGAGAAGTAAGGAGGCAACAGCAGAATCCTTCAAGGACAAAAAGCCTATTCCTGAGGAAAAATGCTTTTCTCTTTAGATCCAACCTGGGAAAAACTGGCAAAACAACAGGCAAAGTGACCTGAACATGACAAAAACTAGACAGGCACGTGTCCCTTACTTGCTTGGGTTTGCACCAAGCATTACCAACAGTGGCCAGGGCACCTTGCCACGGGGACAGGTGACAGGGGACAGGAGGAGGGAGCCCAGGGAGGGATGACCTGTTAAACCCATTGGCACTTGAGGTGCAGAGAGGGAGGCATCCCAGCATGGGTGCTCCTGCCCCTGCTCCTGTCCAGCAGCACCCAGGACCCTGCACAGGGCTCTGCCACACCAGTCTCACGGGCTCGGAAAGGGTCAATCTCCCCCAAACCTTCCCAAGCCTCACAGGACACTTCTGCTTCTCATCCTTCTTTGTAACGCAAGAACCACCAAAATTTCTTGGAAGATGAAGGAAAAGAAATCCCACTAACATCGTGCAGAGCATTGCCTCGATGGCCTCCACTACGACCCCCTAAAAATGAGGATAAACTCTGCATGTTCATCTGTCAATTTTATTTCTCTCCCATCTGTTTCTCCCTGGTTTGCAAGCCCAGAAATGGGGAGAGAAGGTGGGATGCAAACACTTTTTCTTTTTCTGCAGCTGCTTCAGAGCTTGTCTTCTCATCCTCCAGGCTGCCGGTGGTCTGTGATGCACACAATGACCAAACCTGCACAGCCCCATGGTAACAAAATAATTAACCAGCAGGCAGGGAGCACTGGGGTCTTCCTGCAGCTGAAGGAACAGGACACGTTCGTCACTGGAATGTGCAGAGGATGAGCACGCCTCAGGGTCCTTGCAACGTTCATTTTATTTTATTACTACTTTATTTTCCTGTCCTTTTGAAAACTGCTACATTAACCCCCAGATCTTAGATATTGAGCCTAGCCGGTGTTAAAAGTTTAATTACTCTTACTGTTAATTACAATGCCTGCAGAAAGCGCTTGCCATCCTGTCCTGGCAAGCTTTGATTCTCTGCATGGTTTTAATGGTGGGATGTATTTTGGGGGGAGTTTTACATCCCCTGACGAGTGAAGCCCCTGATGGCTGTCAGGGGTAGAGACACTGAGGTGTCTGAGACCATCCAAGTATGACCCCAGGCCAGGTCCTTTAAGTGTGGCAGTAAGACAAGATATTCTGGAGGTGTCTGACCCAGTCTACACTTGTTTCCCTGTTACCATTACCTTGGTCTGTGGGTCTGGATGACCACATCAGTTTTTTCCTTGTCTCAATTCGACCTTTATTCCTGCTGTTCTTGCACATCTTCCCAAACACTTCCATTCTTAGAGTTCCCAGTGGATGAGCCTGCAGAATGGACCCCAGCAAACGCATTTAAAAATTGACTTGATTTGCAGAGAACTTCCCTGCATGTTTCACCAGCTTGTGGGATTCTGGATATTTTCACAGGCTTTAGATATCCACTTCTTCTCCTGCCTTGGTCAGTAGCCTTACTTCATTCGCCAAAGAGGGAATTAATCAAACCCTATAAAACATTCTCCGTGTTCAGTCTCTTACTGGGGTTCTACTGAGAAACAAATGATCCTTTAGGACTTAAATCAATGTTGCTTGAGCCAATACCCTTCATGTGATTTCAGTGGGGCTTGGATCAGCTTTTTCACATGCACATTATCACAGTAAGTGTTATATATCTAGAGATGATATTTAGCCTTGAAAAACGACCAGGAACATTTTAAGCAGCCGAAGACAAATTCTACTTGATCAGACATACAATAATGATTGACAGTAATGGAAAAAAACAAATGCTGTAATGATGATTTACTCGCCTGTCAAAAAATATTAGTCATCCTAGAGTTATGCCAGGCTTGTGTGTATGTGGGGATATGTACACAAACACACGTGTGTGGGGACACAGGCCATGCTCTGTCTGTGGCAGCAGTGTGTGCACATGCTCTGGGGCTGGGGAACAGTGACAATGGGTCTCCTGCACGGTAGAAAATATAATTCACAAGGGTGGCAGCAGTGCTTTGCTGAGGGATGGCGAGAGGAAGCATCTAATTATCAGTGTGTGCCATATGAACTATCACTGGTATGTAGGAGAACATGCAAGACATATATGCTGAGGCCTCATTTCACCCTGCAAGTTGAACTGACCTGTATTTAAGCACAGGCAGTCTGACTGTATTTCATCCCAGGGATTTTTGGCTATATGGAATGGAGCTGATTTTGCAGGACCTCAGTGTCATGTCTAAACTCTCACATACTTAAAATAGGTGCGTGATGCATTTGATCCAATATTTATTTTTACCAGCTGGGTTGTGGGGGTTGCTGCTATCAAACGTTTGAATTCCCTGCTACTGATCGGGGAAAGGGGCTTTTTGTGGGGTTTTATTTGTTGGGGGTTCTTCCCCCTGCCCCCAGCACAATTTCAGGTAATTTCATGCCATTAATACTGGTCATGAACCTCCCCTCACATTTGAAACCAGCACCAGGGTGCAAGAGTGAAGAAGACCATCCCAAGATTTCTGTTTCTTTACATAAATCGAATTCTTTTACAATCCTTCAACATAACGCATTAAAATGTGCCTGTCTGGCCCCCTCTCTCCTGGCAGCGTTCTCCCGGATTGCCTGCGAGAGGAGTGGAGACCCCTGGGAATTGTTTAGCAGCGATTCACTGGGTCAGTGTATTAGAACAGACTCAAGTCTATCAGCCAGATGGTGACTTCAGAAAAAAATTGACACACCATTTCAAACTGATTTCACGCAAACCCTCCTGAGGGGAGCCAGTGGGAATCCAGCAATCAGATCTGTTGTGAATAAATATTACAAAATTGTCAATTACAAAAGGGATGTTTAAAATGTTTGACTGATTTAGAAGTCTATTCATTCCTTGCCTCATACTCTGATGACGGATCTTTCGATATCACTGACTGATTGCTTCCCTTGGCCAGAGAAATCTCAGCTTTTAATTTTTTTTCATTGGAAGAAGTTACTGCACTGCCTTTCCAGGCTTTTATGGTAAGCAGGCATCTGAGATAAAAGCTAAGCCAGGTACAATTTGGAGCACGATGTCTTCTACACATAGTGGCTTAAAAATGAGCACTGGACTTAATAAGGCAATCGGGTCTGAATGCTTTCAAAGCTACACAGGACCAAGGTCTCTCACGGGTAAATTTAATCAATGTACGTGCAAATGTCTCCCTTTGCAAAGAGGTAAAGTTGTAGTATCGTTCCAAGGACCAGCTATACTTGCTCATCAAATTATGTGTCAGCTGAAAAAGGTATTTGCCTTGAGTTGAACCTCACAGTGGAGACAGTTTTTGCTGTCCTGCTCCCTGTGAGTCTGGTCTCGATCCATCACTTTCTCTGGCCTTGTTTCTTTTTCTTGAACTGCACATTCAGACAGTCCATCCCCATCTTGGCAGGGCTGTCTGAGCCTTCCCCATCCTTGGCCACCCTCTCCCTCCATTGGCCCAGAGCATGCGAATGTTGCCTTCTAATATTGTGTTTCCAAGGGATCTTTGATTTCACCAGCGCTACTGGACCACTCTCTGCTTCCCTCTGATGGAGACCAGATCCCTGATGTGGTCACTGTTCACTCCTCTATTTTTTTTTTCTTTTTTTTCTGTCTCTGAGTGTTTTGATTTCTTGTCCCAGGGTGGTATCACCAGTTGTCTTTCTCTCTTTAGATCTTCATATAATAAACAGTAAAGCTCACCTCTGAGTGAAACTGTTGGTTCCACGTGTGTTGTTCCCATGTGCCTTTTTGCTGGTCTGGCCAGGTCAGTCTTACAAGTCCTTCACTCCCACCAGATGGAGATATGATCACTGGAAAGGACGATGAAGCATAAATCAAAGTTATTCCAGAAACAGAATTTCAAAGGGTTTCTAAGGATGAAAATGAAAGGTATAAAGCTTTATTAGTGCAGTGGTATTTAATTGTATCCAGATTGTAGTAAATTTATAGATTTATAGAAATTTATGTACTATGTTTCCATCCTGAATTTCTGAGGGATTATAGCTCTTTCTTGTAGTCCTAAAATTTCTTCAATAAACAGATAAATTTCTGTTTTAAATAATCCAGATTCCAGGCCTTGTCTCTCTGGATTATACCTACAATTCAGCCATCAACCTGAACCTGAGCAAGGCCTGGAAGAACCTTTCTCAGCAAATATTTGTCCACCTTTTTAGAGATTTGCTTTGCCTTACTTGTTTGGCTCTGGACGCAATATGTGGTATTTATATTGCCTTTGGCTGCACCCTTTCTCCCTGGGCAATGGTCATAGGCAGCTCCAAAGAGGAAAGAGCCATAAAAGGTGATGTCTCTGACCAGGAGGGGATGGAAGGTGATCTTGCATCTGCATAACACCTGTGGTCTCTGCCCCTCTTGCTCTAAATACCTGCTGTCCATCAGCATGGCTGCCCTGCTCCATGCTGGAATGGCCCATGCTATTGGGGTCATGCTGGTTCATGAAGAACCCTCACTGCATCCCCTGTTGCCTTGGGCACACACCACTCTCCCCAGTGTGGTTGCAATCCTGTACTCATCCTTACATGTCCTCCACAGCCCAGAGGCACCATGACATTGCTGACCCGCTGGTACCCCCAGCTCTGGCTTTGCCTCTCCTTGAAATAGTGTCTGGCTGCCCCTGCAGGGAGGCCTGGGAGAATCACGTTTTGCAATGGCAATGTCATGGTGAGGCAGCCCCGGGCAACCCTGGAAAGCTGAGATGAGTCCCAAGTCCCTCTGGCACTAGAGGGCATCTCCTTACCACTCCCTTCTCAGTTTTTGTTCCTGTCCCTGCAGTCCCTAAGTGCCAGCCACTGACGGTTCCTCGGGATAGAGCAACAAGCCAAAGACAAAAGTGTGCACGATTCACATGGTTGTGACCCAAGTTTCCTTGCTGAGGTCTGAGATTCCTCTTTCCCAGCTTGTCCTGGCCACCAAGTCCCTGCTCTTCCTTAACGTCCTTCCCAGGCGTGGGAGAAATACGTTGGTGGCACCAGAGCTCTGACATCAATCTTCTGCAGAGCTCCTTCTCGCCAGACCTCTCGGCAGTTTCCCGAACTCCAGACCCCCCGTGCACTCCCTGAGCTCCCTCCCCTGCTGTCCCCACGCCCTGCTGCCATCCCACCACACGGCACTTCAGAAGGCATCCAACCTGCCTGCCTGGGAAACTGCCAGCTGGGGGGGACCTCTGGAAACAGAGACCCGGGGACATCAGATAGAGTTGCACGGTCATTATTTCCAGGAGCCTCTTGATCGGTGGTATGAAAGGCAACAACAAAGGTCATCCTGAACTTTAAACTCAACACCGTGTCCCATCCCCCCCAGCCAAGCACTTTCCACCCAGGCAGTAAATCTTTCCGTGATGAGGGAGAGCTCACCATTCCCAAAGAGCAGGTTCTTCCCAGATGTTGACTTCAGCAGCTGAGCCTGTGTTCATCCAAGGGAGAGACACAAAGGTTTGGTTTTGAAGCTCTTACTCAGCTCAGCCTCCATCCCCAGTTTCTATGCCACTCCCAGACATTGGTTGGCCCAGCTCTGGTCTTGCACTGGGATGTCCCTGCAGTGGGACTCGGGAATGGGGCTGAAAAGCTTGGATGGGGTGTGCTAGAGACATCCCAGGCACAGGAAGACTCAAGGACCTGTCTCAACCTGCCACCTCAAAATCAGGGAGATGTGGACACAGTATCAGTTTTATCCACTTCCAGGCTTAAGGGGATTTTCCATCCCAGGGAGCATTGAAGGCCTGTTGGGGCCTCAGTGTTCCCAGATCACTGCCATGCTTCCAAAGAAGCATCTCTCTCTGTGCTGAGGGGCTATTTTTACAATATCTACTCATTGCACACCAAGAGGTATCACTCATAAAGAAGGAAAACACCCGAAGAACAAGAAAATAAGTCCTGGCTCCAGAAACAGTTCCACACAAAACATTCAGGTTTGAGTCAATATTATTGAGAATTTGTAATAAAATTACTCGGAAATTTCCCTATGAATGACAATCTGAAACCACTTCTACCAGCCACTGAAACTGCCTCACACCCTCTTAGGTCGTTTCTGAGGTTCCACTCTCTTGCATGCTGTCTCTCTCCCTTTTTTCCCCTTCCTTCCCTATAATAAGATTTATTATTGGGTTATTCTTCATGGTATATTAGCCCTTAGCCAGAGTCGGTGCTGACAGAAATGTTAGTCATTTGGGCTCTGCTTAACCTGCTAAGAAGAACTGAATTTACAGAATGGGACGAGGCTTTTTATGATTTCATTCCAGAGCCAAATCAGATAAGAATAATTATCCTCTCCTGGGATATTAGGCAGCACCTCCCCAGGACCGGCAGCTGACAGCTGTTTTATTGGTTGAGTCACTTGCGTCTGGAGTCGAGGATTAATTGTTCATGTGTCCGGGTGGCTCCAGGAACAACAGTGAAAGATTCTTTCTGGAGATGGGAGATAATTTATTTTCGATTGTTTTCATGCACATGATTTCAGTGGACAAGGCGAATTAAAAATAAACCCGCATAAATAACCCTGCTCCCGCCACCCTTCTGCATTCGTTGTTAAACACTGGCTTGTGCATTTCAGATCTGAGGATCTCTAGTAGAAAAAAAAACGTAGAGGAAATTTCAGAGAGGAAATACACTCCTTCCAAGGCAAGTCCAAGTCCACTTTGTCACCAAACATCCTCTCTGACCAACCCGTGGAGGCAGCACCCGATGCCCACCCCTGCCTTTCCTTGGCGCCCACCCCCCAAAAGCTTTTATTCAGAATTAATTTACTCCTGCCTATCACCTGCTTGAGATTATTCTAATGATAATGGCCTCGATCCAAAGCAAATTAAAAACCAGTGGTGAGGCTTTCCCTGACTCGAGCAGCCTCGCACTCGGCTGAGCGCAGCTTCGCTCCAGCCACCCTCTGTCCCTGACGGCGGGGCCTGGACACACGCTGTGCCTGTGTGATGGGCAGAAGGGGCCCAGGATGTGGATGAGGAAGGCAGTTGCCTCGAGCAGCAGGGGCTCGGGCAGCACAACGCCCACTGCCCAGCTTGCCTGCCTGGCTCTGCCAGCACTGGGGAAGCCAGCGAGGTTTCCTCACCCGCCCATCCCTGGGATGCAAGTGGCAGCAGGAATAAAAGTCCCCCATTCTCCAAGGATTTGGTGCCACATTTCTGCTCAACTTCTGTTCTCCTCTAGCTTGTGGAAGGTACCTGTCCTTGGGTTGCATTTTGCCCGTGTGTGTGGGAGCATCTCCAGGGGGGTTTTTGGTCCGAGGTTTGCAGTTTGAACAGAAAGGGGCAAGTCCCCATCCCGCTTGCAGAACTCACCCCAGTGCTCCCACGGTTGTGGCTCATCCTGCAATTGCTCTGCCTCAAAACAGGGGAGGTGTTCTGGGAGAAACAGCCAGGCTATGTGGGGAAAGAACTTTATAACCAGTGTTTCACAGCTTCCCCCTCTGACATCTTCGTGTTGTGTCCAAATCTGTGGTACAATTGCTCTGGATTGCAAGGAGAGTTTAAAGTGCATCCCAAGGAGAGGAAGAAGATAGAGTCAGGACAAACCATCCCTGGGGTTGGTTGGACAAGCACGGGGTCATACAGCTCTGGAGCAGGGTGGGTCCTCGCAGTGCTGCACCTCAAACCAGGGATCAGACCCCTCCAGCAGATAGTGGAGATGAGCTCTTTGTGTGCATGGAAGAGAGGCTGGACAGTTTTCAGGCTTGGCACAAAGTGAGCAAAACTCTCACTGAAGCCAACAAGCATCTTTGCCCACTTCTGCCAGGGCTAAGTTTGTCCCTGAGGCCATTACCCGGGGGCTCTCAGGCGGTTCGGGTGCACAGTGCTGATCTGTCAGATGAGGAAGTTATGAGGAAGCAATGGAGTGTCACGAAGGGATTGAAGAGAATTGATACGTGAGCCTGGATAATTATGAGGTTGCCAGTCCGGTGTCATTTCACGGCTGGGCTGGCTCTTTGTGGTGTATGATACCCATCAATGCAAAAATGGAAATGAAGATAAATGGGGCAGGGGCAGAAGCAGTTAGATCTATCTCGCAGGCTGACTGCCGAAGTTCCCTGTTGATTTAGGAACAGCATCTTCCATCAGCAGCAAGAGGTGAATTCATGGGACTTGCTTCAACCTGCTGTGGGATCCACAGCAAGGCACTGAGGACTATGGCCAACAGGCTGAGCAATTTTAGAGAAGTACTTCTCCAAACTGTACTTTTCCAAGGTAAAGCTGTTGCTCTGCTCCATCTGCTTTGTTAAGATGAGCATCACAGGCAAGGCTGAAGATGGGCAGTGATGCAGCTGGGCTGGGAGGACACAAGGGAGTGACAAAGCCACAGAGTTGAAATTTTAAGATGTATAAGAAATAACAGGAACTAAGACAGAGGATCTTGGAAGATGTGCATGCAATAGGAAAATGTAGGAGAAGCAAAGGCTTAACTTCAGAAGAAGAAGAGAAAAAGAAATTGTTTCCATGCAGGAGAGAGCCTCCGATGTACCTGATCAGAGTCCCAGTACACAGGACAGTGAGGCTCAGCTGGGCAGCATGACTTTCGCAAGGTCACATCAGTTCTTCCTTCTCTGGGAAGGAAGTGTGGACTGTGACAAAATGGAAACTTATGATTTGCACCAGCACATGTTGCATCATCCTGAAGCTGAACTACACTCACTCAATCTGACCCCACAGCAGTTGCAGACAGAAATCCCTAAAAAGTCAGAGAAGCAATATTTTAGAAGAAGCAAGATGTTTCCTACTGAAAGAGAGCTGTAGGAATTACAAGAAAAGGAGGAACAGTACATTGAAAGAAAAATTACTCTGGCTATAAATGGATTTAGGTAGGGAAATTGCTGTTCCATGTAGAAGCTCCCCATACCCTGACTTTGTCTACAAGGAGCTGCCAGGAACCTCGTGGTGGTTGTGGAGGGCCAAGTGGTGGAGGGTGGAGTGGGGGAAGCTCTAAGGATGATTCTGAGAAAACAGGTGTTTTTATTGTGCTCCCCAGCCCTCTGCAACGGAGAGCGATGCCAAACAGATGATGACATGATTTATTTGCAAAAGGTGGTGCCCTCACCATGCATGAGATGTCCAGGAAATAAAGGCTCTCAGACCTCAATTAACAATGAGATTCCAGTGATAACGAAGGGCTGATCGCTGGCTTGGCTGGAGGAGAGTGAGACCTGATTAGGGGAGTGGTGAGGGCTGTCTGTAAACATGGCCAAATCCAGGGCTAAAGTGTTGGGCTGTACCATTACTGTCACCCTCCACATCTCCCCTTACTTCCATGAGCTGAGAACATGTGGGGGCATTAGCCCAGTTTCCCTTCATGGTCTCCACAAGAGGATATTCTTCTGGACTCAAGAGAAGGAGATTTGGGTAACAAGCACTTGCAGCAAGTGTGCATAGTATTTTGTAGACCTCAGTGGGGATGCTGCTCTGCATCCACTTCAGCCAGGAGAGAGAAAGGCTTGGGTCAGGCAGAGGAGCACTGCATAAAATACAACTGCACTGAAATCACCACTTCACCCCGCATCCTGCTCAGGATAAGGGGAAATTTGAACACCCGCCTAGTTTAGGACACTGGAGTTAGCGAGGAGCATTTGGGATCCCATCTCAGCCCTGCAAAGAGGAGTGTTACTGGGAAGAGAAGGCAGAGTGGCCATATTACAACCCTAGCAAACATTTAATATGAAGGCCAGCAGCTCCAGATAGTTCCTTTGTGAAGCATAACTAAGACGTTGACAAGAGATTTAAAAACTTCGTCACGTCAATGCGAGAAATTGGAACTGGATGCAGTTTTATTGGAAATGTAGGGGGTTTTTTCCATTTCTGTGTTCAATAGAAAACTTAAATATTGAAAGGAAAGCTCTCTGGGGATGGAAAATCTCCTCCAGTTCACCCCACGGTGGACAATGGGGATGACAGCTTTTCAAACCAGGGCCGAGACCCCTTCTGGGAGGAAAAACGTCAGGAAAAAGGTCAGAAGGTTAAAGCTTGAATTTAGGGGACTTGTTTTCTTCATTACTTTCAATTTCACACTGTAAGAGAAGAGTTTAATTGCAAAAATTTGGAGAATATTTCCATTTTCCCCATTAGGAGGTAGTTGCATGCAGTGGATGCAAGCAGAGCTCCAGGATTTCACTCTCTTCCTGACAGAGTGGTGGTGGGAGGTCAGTGGTTGAGGATGAAGAGACCTCACTGCTCCAACTCACCCCATGACCTGGGAGCAAGTTATTAATCCTTTTCCGGTGTTTTTCTCCCATATAAGAAGGAGTGCAACACAAGCAACTGTAGCTGAAAAGGGCTGGCAAGTACTTGGTGTGGTCCTCAGCAGCAGCACTCTGCACTGTGTCAAGCCCCTGATGTCTCAGGGAGGTGGTAAGACACTTGTGCCTGTGCCTCAGTTTCTTTGGCTGTGGCAAAGCTGTGCTGTCCTGCAGAACAGGCTGGAGCTGTGCTAATAAATCAGCCAGCTAACAGGACTCAGAGCTGCTGTAACGAAATCGAGCAGGAAAAAGTTGGTATCTTTTTTTTTTTTTTTCTCCCCACACAAAATCAGATGCAAACCTACTCCGCTCAAATCCTCCACTCTTAATGTGGGACACTGCCAGTTTAAGAGGGGGGCAGAGAAGGGATTTCCGATGCAAAATTCAGGACAGTCGAGAGGCAATGCAATAATTGTCAGTCCAGAGAGCATCCCGGTGCACATGTTCGGGGGATAAGAGTGTCACCAGAGTCTATTGTCTGTCCCCTCTCTGTTAAAGTAGAGATAAGGCTGGGATAAATCTCACTGGGACATTCTGCCCTATGATGTTATTTCATGCCACATCACCTAATAGGTGTATTTTCACACTGCTTGCTACTGCTGTGAGGCTCTGCAGCTCCTAGCCAGGCTGACAATCTCACTATATGGAGAATGGAATAGTGACGGCTAATTGATTTTACAGCAGTACCGAAGGACAGACAATGAAAGTACCATCAATTTAATCCACTATTTAATGGTTCCAATTTAGCCTCTGTAAATGCTCACTAAACTAATTTCTCTGGGTTCAGCAATCTGAAAAGCTATCATATCTCTAATCTCCTTCAATATATTCATCTGGAAAAGGGAATTTAGCCAATTCTGATGTGCGGAGATGATCTGTTAGCACAGTGTAAATGTTTATAACACGGCAATCTAGTTCGTTTATAAGGATATGAAAAGTTTTATTGGGGAGGGCACTGAAGTGGAACCACGGGATAATAGGCAGTTACCCAGCAGTCTCTGGGAGCCAGGGAGTGGGCAGGCATGCAGAAAAATACTAGGATTTACTTTAATCCCAAATTGTAAGCTAAAGTTCTGCCCAGTACATGATGCACCTGGGACTGCTGGAACAAAGGATTGTCTCCCGTCCCCCCGTGACCCAGGCTTTCATGCTACACCATGATAGCAACAGTCATTTTGTTTCCTCCAAGGGACTGAAAATTAGTTTAGTTTAGCACACACGTATCTCCTTGTCAAACCAAGTTGCTAGTGGGGAGCTAGTCTTGAGGGCACTTTCTGTCCTGTGAGGTGTGGGGGATTTGCATTTTGACTTTTGGGTTTTTTTCACACAGGTTGGATTTTTCTTGGTTCAGTCTGGTTGCTCCCAAGCCTTGGACCCCACTGCTGATCCTCTCCAGGATCCCTCTGCTACTTGCTCAGCTCCCAGGCAGCCCTCAGACCCTCCTGAAGTCAAGGTGGAGTTCTTTGCCCCAGTTGCAGTAGGAGCAAGACCCAGAGACCTGTCTGTAGAGGGGAAAATTCCTTTGAGCATTAAAGTTCATCTTCAGCAATTCACCTCTACTTCCCCTCCCTTGGAGGAGGGCCTCTCCTTTGTCCAGATCCAAAAAACCAAACTACCACCAGTCCATGACAAAACATACAAAGTTTGGGGTCTGGGCCCCATGCAAGTGTCATCCCTCTCTCTTTGTTGCCTGTATCCTGAAGAGAACAGGGACTGGTATGTGCTAGTTCTACTCCCAGAAATTGGTGGCTTTACTAGAGCTTCTGTGGACCCTGGGGACATGTGACAGACCATTTCTTGCATTTAGAAATTTTAAAACTCCACTCAAGATGATATTTGTAGAGGGACATTAAGTTTTGGGGACAGTTCACAGCCTTGGAGTTTCGATGACAAGGAGGAAGAGGTAAAACCTTTCACACCATCACAAGAGAGGGGGGCATGACAGCAAAATAGCTACTATGTGTGGGTTTTTTTATTCTAGATATGATGCATAATTCTATTCCTTCCATAAATAACTGCCACATGCCAACATGCCTGAGGAGAGAATCTGCCCCTGTAGACTGACCTGCCTCTGTGCATAGACCTGTGGGAGCAGCTCACAGCTCGTCGAGGAGCTCTTCATCCCCAGTTGCCACCACCATGCCTGGTTTGTCACTTCCTGGCATTTTTACAAGACCTGGAAAACCCGTGTGGGCATCCAGGAGTGGGGCTGACGTTGACTGGCCTGGGCTGTCGAATGTCTTTAATGGAAAGAGCACTTCTGGACTGCAGTGGCTTTGTAGCCCAACCATCTTTTTTTTTTTTTTTTCCCCCTTTTAAATTCAAAGACAATTCCACAAATGAGCTTCTGCTTGATTAGTGTTTTAATGAATATATCTGGATACACCACAAGTCCACCAGCCGTGACTCCAGAGCCACAGGCGATGCTATCCAGATGCCGCCTTTGTGCTGTCAGTTCGGGGCGTTAATGTCGGATACGCCAGGGGAGCGAGAAGGGCAATAGTCAAGGAATAAGTGTCCTGTGAGACCGTGATTTTCCCCAGGACTGAACTCTCCAGCTTTGGTGCAGGCACCGCGGGGTCCAGATGGGCGATGAAAGGCACTGGGCCGTGCCCCTGCCTGCCTGGGACCCCGTTCTGGGGCAGCTGGGACCCCGTGCCGGCGAACAGCCCGAGCCGGCGCTCCCACCGCAGGCAGCCCCTTCGCTGGAGCTGCAGCACAGATTACTTGGCTCCCGTTTGTTGGCTGAGCTGTGGATGGAGAAAGGGCTGCTCGCTCACTCGGTGTGTCCGTGATCACTCTGGATAGGGAAATCCTGAGCAAGGGATAGCAGTGCAAGTTTCCTCCTGCTCCTGGGCTGATCCCTGGAAAGGGACACCGCACGAGATGCTTTATGGCAGCAGGGCACTTTTTTTTTTCCCTTGTAAATTATATTTAACATTCCACAGAACTTTATTGCATTTGGTGTTAGGGTTTATGAAAAAATCTGTATTTAACTTCAAGCCCTGGTAAACATCTTTGCTTATGTTGTTATGTGATTCTTTATTTGAGTATTTCGATTTAATTTCACAGTTCATATACCTTAAAGTTTTGATTTTTTTTTTCCCCTCCTGTCTAATTCAGGGAGAGCCAGGGCTAGCCAGGGGCTTGTTGGTGAGCTCTGCTCTCCCACAGCATGGGTGATCCTGGACTGCCACGTCCATCCCACATCACTAGAGAGGTGCCTGGGCATGGGGAGCAGACAGGAGACCCTTGGAGGGTGGGGAAGCTCCATCTGAGCCCATTGCCATCCTCATCAGCTTTCAAGAAGTCGGTCCTCTGAAATCAGTTATACCTTGGAGATCCCAGGGCTTTCCCAAATGGAAAATACATAGCCATGAATATGGGTCAGCACGATGGGGGCTGTCCCTTGGATGACATCTGAGCCAGGTGCCAGGAGTCCATCCCAAAATCTGTTAAAGTCTAGGGGAGGTTTTCTGCTGGCACCGGTGGACTCTGAATCAAGCCAACAAGTGCACCTGTCACAGCTTCAGCCTCCACAGAGGGACGAAAGGGAGGATGAAGAACCAAAAGGATGGCAGCCATAAAGGCTGCAGGAAAATGTAAATAGGGAGCTCAGCGGCAAATCCCATCTTGTTGGCCTGCAGGTGCCAGGACCTGGCTGCCAAGTGTACAGATTATTTTGATAGCATGACACAGCTTAGTACCTTGGGTTTGTGCAGCTTCCACCAGCTCCACCCTCCTGGTCTCATCAGGGATATTTCACGTTCACCACCTGGGAATCACCTGCCCAAATTCTCCTGCAGCTCTGTGGCAAAGGAAGGAGATGTGCAAAGGCTTTTCCCACTTGTATAATTCATTAAAAGAGGTGAGGCTGCTGGCCAGAAGATAAGAAATGGTGAACTCAGATAATGAGGGGAATTTCTGTGGCTCTGGTTCTGCTCAGAAGGTCTCTATGTAAGACCTTGCCCATTTATTCATTCTTCCTGTAGGGCTGTCTCCCTCCAGACCCAAATACAGCAGCGCTTTGGCAGCTCCCATGGCCACAGCTGTATGGCCACTTCCCCCTGCAATTTCCAGAACTCCATTTTTAACTTGAGCCTGTGTTCAAATTGCCTGATTGATGATATTGGAAAACTAAAACCAAACCAACAGGAGTTAGAGTTTTTTGGAGAGCTTTCCTTTTCACACTTAGATTTATCCTCTAATTTCTGCGTAGACAAAACCCGATGCAACATTGCTGAATAAACATCTATTTTAGGAAGACCTTGTGGAGGAGAAGAGACCTTGTGGTCAACCCCTCCCACCACAGGCCACGCCAACAGGACACAACACTGGGATTTTTGAAGAAATGGGTATTTTTTTTTCAATCCTGTATGTTGATGCTGTGTACTGGAGATTTTCTATTTATTTCAGCCCGCCTGGCTCACCAAATAATCACTATTTGCATTTCGAAGGACTTTCCCACAAATGCTTGTGTCATACTGATACACAACTTCATTTCCTTTGGATGCTCCAGGCCGTAAGTTCCAGTCTTGAATATGAAAATCCTGTCTTGGAATGCCAAAGGTCTCAATAAATCCACCAAAAGGAAAACATTTTTTGTTATTCTTGAGTAAAATCAAAACAGACATAACTCTTGGTCAGGAAATGCACCTCTCCAAAGAGGGGGAGGTTAAACTACATCCAGAAAGGATGAAATAAATTGTATCTTTGCCTTTCTAAATGAAGAGTCATACTCTACTGCACATCTTTGTACAAAATTCCCATTGACACCAATTTCACTTATTTATTGATTGGTTTTTTATGTGCTCAATGCCATAGCAACGGGCTGCATTCCATAAATTAAATGCAACATTGCATTAAGTTAAACTTCTCGCAATGGAGAACACCCACACAGCACCCCCAACCCTGTGCTGCTCCTGAGCACTGATAAATAAACCAGCAATTACCCCGAGCTGAGCAAACGCTGGCAATGAATTGTGAAAGACACTCAGTTTGCACTTCTCTTGGAGGATGTGCACAGGCACCTCCACGGCACACACGTGCCCACGGAATCACATGGAGCGTGATACATCACGGAGCAAAGCCCTCAGTCTGCAGTCAGCGGGAACATTGCTTGGCTTGCTGCTGGTGTGATACTGTTTAGCTCCAAGCTACTCCTCACATGTGTAAAATTAAGCAAATGAGCAAAGAGAGAAGTCCTGGATCATCAGAATAACTACAGCTCGTCTGCATTTATGGGTGTCATTCATTTTAGTGACATCATTGCTCCATGGTAACGAGTATATTTTAGATTGGAGAAATAGATGGCATGAAAAATAGATTAGTTTTATTTAGATAGATTATATCATTATACAAATAGATAGACCACTGTATTTCTACTCATCTTCCACCTCCTGGTTAATAGGACACGGTTTTATTTATAGATAAAGATGCAGGAAATGTTTCCATGTAAATGTTTCATAATTCTGTTGTATTTCTGTGTTTTATTTTAATGGTTCACCCCTGTTGTACCAATCCAAGCTAGGTAACATGTTTGTGCAAAGAGGAGAATATTTTAGGGTTGTCCAGATGGACCCAGAACTGGGGATCCTCAGAGAACAGTTCTGCCTCATGTATTGAATGTGGGAGAGTAAGGACTAAAGCCTGGTGGGACACCCCAGGGAACTTCAACCCATGGAATTACTCATTTGGGTTATACTAAAAAAAACAGCAGAAATGGGGGAGGGAGAGCATGAGGGCTCTGTCTGTTCAGTTTGAGGGGGCACTAAGCAGCCAGGACCTGCCATGCTGTCGCCACTGCATGGTCAGAATTGGAGAGACACCCCAGGTGCTGCTGGAGGAAGGGTCCTGCCCCATCGGCAGGTCCACCCCTGGGACTGGGACCCACAGGCTTCATCTGATGGTGACACCCCAACAGACTCCTGGTTTCCAGGTGGCATTTTGGGTGTCCAGGCAGAAAGGAATCCTTCTAACGTGCAAGTCTCCCTTTGTCACTCTTTGGGACAGCACAGGCAGCGCCCACACCCCTTTCCCACGCAGCCTCCCGCCCCAAACCCTGCCCGCTAAAGAAGCCTCATCCATCTCAAACGAGGTGGGACAGAGCCTTAAGTGCACGGAATAAAGAAGCAAACCCCCGGCACCCAGCCAGCCCAGGCTCATCCTCACCCTGCTCCTCGCGGGGTGCCGGGGAGCGGGGTGTGCGCGCCGCTGTCGCGGCACCGGCGCCTTCCCCGCGCGGCTCAATTACGAGCAGACAAGGCAGTGTCACATGTGATTCACAATGTCGATTTCATGCTCGCGGTAACCATTTACGAAAGAGCTGCGGAGGTTTTACATTTGATAAGAAATCAACGGTGTTTGTGTTTGTAAAGGACCGATCACGGAGTGTGACAGCTCCGAGAGATTGCTGCGGAGCATTGACTGCCCGTCTGTAGTCTGTCATGGACCCATAAGTATTTATTTCAAAGGGTGGGTTGTGTTGTGATGGTGTGGTTGCTTTTTTTTTTTTTTTTTAACCCAGGATGTTTGAAAATAAACTGTCAGTCTCTATTTACAGCTGAACAAGTAGAAAATACGAGGGATTTTAGGTTAAATTGTCAGTTAACAGAATTCAAAATAGAAAAAAATATGTACAGCGCTTGCTGGTTTATTGCCTGCTGGAAAGAGAGTATAGTTTCTAAATTTAGAGATACAGATGTCTCTCCTTCAGGAAACACAGATTGACTGTAGAGCATATTTGAGGTGCCTTTATCTTCCTGAACTCCCCACACCTTGCCTACCCCAGCACATTTGCATCCAATTACTAGAGCATTAACTGGTAGGGGCCTGGGTGCAATCCTAGCTATGCTGGTGTAAAACTCAGCATTTTGATAGAAATGCTCTGGATTTACTAGCAGAGCTGAGTTGGCAGTCTGACCCCTATATCTGAGGTCTGACAGGGTTTTGGAGCCAGGTGACCAGGGCCAGATACTCATTTTGGAGACATCTTTGTTTCTTGAGAGAGCCCAGATACAAAGGTGTTCCTCACTTTTACACCCAGTAGCAGCCTCTTGCACACTTACGAAATGACTTTTCCCTGCCTGAATTCTGAACCTCTTCCCCAAAGGCAGAAAGACTCTACAGAAGTTCTCGGCGATTTTTCTTGGCAGCTTCATGGTGCAAACCCAGATACCCAAAGCAGTCAGTGCAAATTCTTCTCCATCCATGCCTGGCTCTCTCCGTTTCCAAATTCAGGTTTCCTGAACCTTATCCGAGCAAGTCCAAAACCTTTCCAATCCCTGGAAGTATCCAGAATAGGAAATACTAATATATACTGTGACTCAAGCATTTTATCAGAGTATAAGAACAGGTAGGAGCTTTCCCAGCTGTGAGTGTCCAGCTCCAAAACCCAATTAAGAGTCAGCTTTGAACTCTAAAAGTCAGGTATTGCCTATAACCCAGCCTCTGGATCCATTTCAACCATGAGCTTTCTCAAAAACCCAAGAGGACAGATGCTATCCTATACTAATAAGTGCTTCGTTTCTTGACGGATGCTCTGGGTAGTGAACAGAGCATCAGAGGAAAAAGGAGAAGGGAAAAAAAATAAGTACAACAGGAAACATGTATATATTGGGCCAGGAGTTGGCTGAAATAAATCTGAGCATCTCACAGTTCAGTGGAGCGATATTGGTGAGCCCTGACTGAAGATGTCTCCCTTTTAACACATGTAACAGTCTACAACTGTGTTGTGGAGAAAATCATAGACCCACAAGGGAATAATTCTCTGCTTCATTAAGTCAGGGAGGTCTTGGGTACCACTATGGAAAGCCATTGGCTTTGTTTGAATTTCTCCAGTTCTCCACCCAAAATACTGCCTGTAAATTCTGGCCCAGTATTTCAGCTTCATGTCCTTGGTAGAATGGAGAGATGCTGCATGGGCAGCAGAGCCAGGATGCAGTCCCACGGTCTGATCCATCCCACGGAACGGAAAATGAATTCAGAAGGTTCAAAGGCTCATTTGCGATTGAACAAAAATCCAGCAAACACCGTCATTTCACTTGTTTTAGGTAACTGGTATCAGTGCCTGGTGCTGCTAAAGGGTGGGGGACTTTTCTGCAAGGCTCTGGCAGTCCGTGCCGTGGTGCTGCTCAGCTATGCTTCTGGTGTGGTGGCTCCTGGGAGTCTACCGTGAGCTCTGTAATGACAGGGATGGTTTTTCCCAAAGCTCCAGCTCTTGAAATCTTGTGAATAAGAGAACAATTTGGATTTCTTCCAAACAAATTTCTAGTTCATGGTTACGGAGGAAAACTTAAAGATGTAAAGCCTGCAGGCTAAGCAAAAATAAATACATATATTTAGGGGGAAACAAAAAAAAAAAGAAACCATTTTAAATTAATTTCTTAACATCTTGCACATCATAGGGCTGTGTCATGAGTTTCTGACTCCAGCTGTTGGCTGATGGAGGCTCACAGCCCTGCAAATATCTCTATAAGCTCAGATGCCTCTGCCTGTCTGCCAGAGGTGTTGCTGAGCTCCTGCTGAGAGCAGCTCCATGCATTTCTTGCCGAGTTTTGCCCCAGGCATGCTCCCAGCTTACCTGCAGCATCCCTGGCTTGATGCTGCTCCTCCCTGCCATTCCCCGGCATAAGAGTTCCGAAGCCAGTGGTGCTCGTTGCGCCACTCCGGGAGGAGATGTTAACCCGAGTTAATGTGCTCTTCCTCGTCACGGGGCGCTCCCGAGACCCTTCACCTCTTCACTGTGGCTCCCAGGTGCGCAGCTTCAGCCTGCAGCCTCCCCCGGCCCCGTGTGCTCCCGAAAGACCAGCCCCGTGCTGAACTCCCTGCGACCAAGAGAGACCAGCGCATTTACTGCGACCGCCTTGTCAGAGGCCAGAATTGGAGCCTGCCTGTTTGCAAGCTGCGAATTTTCTCCATGTTTATCCCCTGGAGGGGTTGTTTTGTGGGTTTATTGACTAAATAAGGGTATTGATTTGTTAAGAGCTTTGCTTCCTCCTTTCAGTGGGAAATATTGCTATCTCTTTCCTCTTCTCTGTACTCCAGGTGAGAAGTTCTTTTAGTGACACCATAAATTTCCATCTCTGCTTTCCTCTGCTCCGTAAACAAGTGTCTGCCTGTCCACAGGGGTTAATTTGGTCATGTTAAACACTCCGCAGCTCCCTCCTGGGCTCTGCACTCACAGACTCCTGCTCCAGAGGAGATCCCGGTGCTCATGGTGCAGGCACCCTCCATCACCCACTGCATTTCTCCTGACACCCACTGAGAGCTCCAGCCACAGTGGCTTCAAGATCAGGGTGTTGCAACAGCCCACACCGAAACAATTCTCCCCAAAACAACAGACCAGGACTTCCACTGGGAAAAGGATGATCTTTAGAGACCATTTTGGGGCTAACGCACAATAATCACTGTTAATGATGAATGAAGGTCATAATATCATTCCCTCACATCTGTTTTATAAAGCGAGACGCTGGTTATTGCTTGCCATTGACATGCGACACTTGGATGTGCTAGAGTCCATAAATGCAAAAGATTTTCCTTTCCAGAAATTCGTGGTCTTTGAAAGGTTTTCAGTCTTTCTGGATGAGCTGGGCTTGAACCCAGTGGACCCGTCTATCTGAGGAGAAAATGCAGGTCTGAGGGGAAACACACAGAAAAGTCATCTGTTTCTGAGATTTTCAGAGGTGTCTCCATTTTTACAGATTCCTCATGCCCACGGATGGGTTTTATTTGCCTTTCATTTCCATGAAATCCATCCAAAGTCCCAGGCACAAGGGGGAAAGAGGAATAAGTAGTTTGGTTCACAGTGTATTTTCAACCAGACTAGGATCATCAGCAGTCTGGGTCAGATGAACTTTCTAAATCACACTGTTAAGGACCCTTCACCGTGATCCTCCTTAGACTAATTCTTCCCTTCTCAAGATTATGCTCCAGCAGTGAAACAAACTATTTTAATCTCTTGGGAGGCTGGAAGAGATTACAACAAGTCCCATTAATCTTTTCCTTGGCTTAGCTGTGAGCCGTAGCGGGCTTCAGAGGGCTGTGCCAGACCTGGACCATCAGCTGGAGCAAGGCTGCTTGGCCAGCAGGCTGTACCAGCAGCATGTACTGCAACCAGTCCCACCGGGCTGGATCCATCCCGCTCTCCCCTGGGCCGCGCGATTTGAGCGTCGTGCCATAAAGGAGTTAATTTTCAGAGTATTGCAGCACTGCACGAGCCTGGGGAGTCAGCAGGGAGCAATACAACCCCAAGCCCATGCAATACTTTGGAAATTCACTCTTGTATGCCGTATCCCTCAAAAGCCTCCTGAGCTGTCAGCGTTATAGATCACGGGGAAGCTGGCTGTGCTGAGGCACCATCGCGCTGCTACTGAAGGTCTTATGAAACTGTGGAAAACACATCCCAGAAGATGCTGTGTCAGCTCCTTATTTATACAGCAGCAGAGCTCCGTAGGCAATGGAAGCACAGCTAATGCAACGCAGAGCCTGCAGTACCTCTTTGGCTCTTTCGGCATCGTGGTCGTGATCTTTGCTCCCCTGAAATGAGGGAGGGGAGGGTGCCCTCAGTCTTGGCAATGCCAAGGCACAGTCCAGTGACTCTATCTGGGGAGTCCCTGGGATAACGTCAGCACACCACAGTGCATCATCGTCATCACCAGAGGAGGGGCCTTGGAATTGAATGAAAATACCTCAGAAGAGGAAGGAGGTCTGGACCATGCACCAGTCTATGGTATAGGAAGCACCAGGGCTATATTTTCATGATCAGAACAGGCAGAAATGCTAACACACTCCTGTAAAGTATTTATCCTCGTGTTTTTTCTGTAGCAGGCACTCTACCAGGACTGATTTGGACATGGCCCAAATGCCTTTACACTAGAATTCGAATCACTCACCCAAAGGTTTGAACCGTACAGTTGAGTGGCATAAAACACCGATTATGTAGCCAGTGATTCCCACCCCGCTGCCCCAAGAGAAACCCTTACATCTGATCCTGTGGGTCGCGGTGGGAAACAGCAGGTAAAAGCAAGCTCAGGAATACCGCCTGCAACAGCAACACAACATCTGCTGCACCAAACCTGCCTCTGGATTCTCGAGCCTGCCGCTGAGCTGACTTATTCCTGCCTTACACTGGTGTGAGAGATGAATCAGGCCCTTGGTGTGCACAGTGAACATATGTCCCAGCAGCTGCCGGCGAGCTGTGCTTGAACCCAGTTGTGCGAGCAGCAGGTTCGGCTGGGTTTTGTCAAACCCAGAGTGTCACAGAAGGCATTAATAGGCTGTTTGGTGCATGTTTGAAAGCACCTAGAGGATAACCCAATCACGAGCAATAAACAACATTGCTTTATAAAGAACAAGTCATGCCAGACCAACTTGATAGCTGGTTTTTTTTTTTTTTTTTTTTGGATCAAATTGCAAAATTAGTGGATAAAAAGTCTTACAGAAGACGCAATGCATCTAGACTTCAGCAAAGCATTTGGTATTGACCCGTGCAAAATGGTGCTTGAGCAGCTGATCCGGGCTGCCTTAAATATGGGAATTAACAACAGTGCAGACTGAGAGGCATTGGTTGAGCTGTAAACAGAGGAAACGCCAAGGGCCAACACACTGACATACAGGAATCAGCATCACAGGGCCAGCACTGGCTCAGCTCCATGGAAATATAGTACATGGGGCTGGTGGGGACAGGGAGATTCAACCACAGATTGACCTGAAAGGACTCAAATAGTGATCTTCCTAAAAACTGGGTCTGTAGGGGCAGTGCCAGGGAGCTGCTCTTCACTCCAGCTCAGAAATGAGCTTCTCCTGCCCCAGGGATGGTCACAGGAGATGAAGGTCACCAAGACTATTTTTGAAGCAAAGAGTTGTTCACCCTGGCTAAATCCCCACAGGAACTCCCACCTCCTTTGGCTTCAGGACTGCTCTTCCACATATGTATTTTTTAATGCTGTTTCATTTTTATGACGATCTCTGCTGCTGCTCTTAATGAGGGCTGTGGGCAGAGAAAACTTTGGGAAGTTTTGCTGTGAGAGTGAGAGGCAGCTGGGGCTGACAGGGGTTGCTGGTTGGCCCAGGCGTGGTTCAGCAGCTGTCACATCTCCCTTCCTGACAAGGCTGACCTTGAGCCTGGGACCCTGTAGCAGGAAGTGAAATGCGTGTCTGGCACATGAGCTATAGAAAAAGCCCCACTTTGGTTGTCACGGGCAGAAAAACTGACACTTTCTGCAGGCTGACATCCTCCTGATCATCCAGGCAGATCCGTGGTCACAAACTCAGGTTTTGGCATCCCAACAAAGGCACCAGTCTTTCCCATGAGGTGCAGACTTGCTACACAGTCTTTCATTGAAGGAGTAAGTTGCAAAGAGGGGTTTGACCATCAGTCCTTTGTAAGACTATCGTTCTTGCTCCTTTGACTCGTCAAACAAGGACAACCCCCCAAAGTACCCCCCACCCCACGTAAAGCCTACGTAGGAAGAGACATTGCAACCATAAATTTCTTAGTTCTTTACCTTGCTGCTCAAGCTCTGATCAGGACTCTGGGTTCCTGCACCCTGCTCACTCCCTTTTATCCTGGTTCTCCAGCCCATCTCCCACGCAAGACCAGCCTGTCCCCACATGAAGCCCATCCTGCTTCAGCAATAAGTGCCCCAACCACTGCTGATCTCACCCAAAGTCTCTCTACTGACCTCCACCTGGAGGAGCCAGCCCTGCAGGGACATCCACTTAGATTTTTCAGCTCCAAAAAGATATCCTGTATTGAAGCCAAATGAATGGAGGACCTCAATAAACCCCCAGTTCTCAACATGCCCCATCCTCATGGTCTTTCCCGGGCATGTGCCAGCTCCTCATCTATCCAAATATGCTCTTTGCACAGCTGCCAATACCCAAATACCCTCTTTTGTGTGCCTGTGGGGTTGCAGCACCCTTTGGACACCTGTCCATCCCATAGCTGAGGGGTCAGAGAAGCTGTGCCAGCCTTCCAGCAGCACCCCATCCCTTGTGGGGTTCATGGGGCATGCCATGATTCCTGCATCCTTCAGATGTGTGTTTCCCCTCCCTGATCTGGAGCCTGTGCTCCCATCACTGGGCCAGGCAGACATCATCTGATCCATCTGATTGCTGGGCCAGAGGCAGGGTCAGCATATGGGGACTGGGGAGGTCCAAATCAGGTTTGCTTCCCCGATGAAACATGGGAAGGATTATGGTCTCTTTAAGCCTGTCTCCGCAGCCGTGCCGGCTCCCCGTGCACTGACCCAGTCGTGTGCTGTATTAGAATTGTAGAGTAATAAATGAACAGTGGAGGGGTTTGTAATGATGATTAGGGACTGAAATTGGTTCAGATTTACAGTGTCACTCAGGAGCGGAGGCAGAGGGGGAAGGCATTCTGCGCGGCCTAATGGATCCATCAACTCGTTTTGGCTGCTCGGTGGGCCGCGCAGGGTCACCAGGCTTTCCGCTGGCAGCACAAAGCACTTCAATTTTGTTAGGAAATGTATCAATTTAACTGACTTGAGCAGTGCACGACGGAAA
>VXAY01001192.1:37107-67351 GCA_013399855.1 Oxyruncus cristatus | reverse complement strand
AAAAAAAAAAAAAAAAAAAAAAAAAAGGAGGGGGGGAGCAGGGAAAAAAAAAAAAAAAAAAAAAACTAATGAATCTGGACTCAATTTTCCGCCACACTGCCTCTGCGAACTGTCGGAAACAATGTCTGCGGTCGGGGTGAAGGCAGCGCGGATAGGCTGCCCGAGCGCCCGCGAGCCGGGGAGACGGGCTGCCTCCCGCCAGCCACCGGCCAGGGCTGCCACTCTCCTAACAATGATGTCATTAAAGGTAAATTGGCCTCTATTTCAGCAGGATGATAGTGCTAATTGAGTGGGAAAATATAATATAGGGAGCTGTTGTCTGCAGTTAAAGGGAGGAGGGGGACAGATTAAATGGCCTACAATAGTGGGTGTCAGGCACGGCAGATGTTGCTTTCCGCTGATAACTGCGCTGACATATCTCGAGCTTGTCAAGGCTGAGGTTTTCAGAGAGACTTACAGCAAAAGGCAGCAGATGGCCCTCCTGAATGGGAATGAAGTGCTTAAACAGCCTGGCTGCTGAAGGCAGCTAGTTTGTAAATAGAGGAGTCGGAGGTGTCTTATTGATCCCACTCACTGCCCGCCAGCACGGAGGACGGGCGGGCGGCGGGGAGCCGGCGGGATGGGGGTGCCAGCGGCCGTGGCTGCGGTGGTGGCGGGGCCGGGGCTGGCAGATGCTGCTGGCTGGAAGCCTGGGGTGGCGGGGCCGAGCAGGGCTCAGTGCTGGGGATGTGTCGCCTTAAAAGTCACAGATGTCAAATGGCAGGACAAAAGTCAGGGCGTTGGCCAAGCGAGAGGGTGGCGGGGCTCGGGCGCAGGAGCGCGACGCCTGCATCCCCAGCAACTGCACGGTGAGGGCTGAGCCCCCTGCCAGCCCCCCAAAGCACCCCACCTCGAGGCCATCCCATGGCAGGCCCCGTTTACAAACCTGCTGGGCCACCATGTGCAAAAGGCCATGAGGTGAGCACAGGTATTTCAAACACAGACAGACACGTCCTGGAAACGTGTGTCTGGGAGTGCAACGCACCTGCTGCAAGGTGCAGGGTGCGAAACCACGCGTGGCATTAAGCAGCCAGTTCCTCTGCTGTCTCCAGCCAGAAACGAGCCTCGGTGTATGGCACACTGACTGTGGATAACCTTTTGTTGAGACGGAGTTTTGCTTGACTCCGTAAGTAGTGCCTTGGCTGTTGTGGGATGTGCTGGGAAGTGCCCTGTGCAGCAGTTGAACTGGGGTGGGTGGGGAAGCACCGTGCACCTCGGACATGCTTTACCCTGCAGGAACAAGTCAGGAACGGCATAAAAATCACACACGTGTTGGTGCTGTATGGATCAGTAGTACACACTCATCTGTGCGCTTATGGCCATATTGCCCACGCTATCCTGAATCTTGGAGGATACAAAGGGATGCTCTTTTGGGTCCATAAACACTGTCCTTCTGTATCTGCCCACCGGAAATCTTGCAAATACACCTTCCCAAGGCACCCACCGCAATTAAATGGCGTATGCACGTCTCACTTCCAGTGCCAAAACCATGCACAAAAATCCTCTCCGTCCATGCGTGGGGACCATCACCAGCCACTAAAGAAGGCTGGGATGCAGGATCAGGAATGTCACACACATAGGCAGGAGTAGACACAGTTGTGACCAATACCAAGCTGGAAGCCTCCAGAAACCCTTCCCAGCCAGGGCATCCCAATGCTGTTCCCTGTGTGCCAAGCCTTTCCCAAGAGCCTGTCTAAATATAAACACACACACATGCGTGCTGTTATTAAATCTATCCAAACATGTAAGCACGCTTCTCACAAAATCGCACAGAGTCTGGCACAAACACTTACCTGCTTACAAAATGACATAAATTGAGTCTGTGTACACAAACACATACACTGACACAGCTGGGGAAACACAGTGCTAATATCCAGATCGAGAGAGATTTACCACTGATGAGGTAACGGCCACGCTCCCCCTCCCACACACCCTCTCGAGCAAGATCCTCCATCCTGGGATGGATCCCGCTCTCCCTGAAGTCAGTGGGGCTGTTTTGGTTCTGACGTTGGTGTGGTTCGAACTGTGTTCTCACAAAAGACAGAGATAAGTCTGGTGACTTGCATGGAATCAAACTGAGGTTCAGTTCTCAATTAGGGATGTGACAAGCTCATAATTCCCAGGCTGCCCAAAGCTGAAAGAATCAGCACCAGCACCAGAATTCCCTGTGGAGACCCAGCAAAGGATCAGACCTGAAGACTGTCTGGGGACAGGCACCAGGAGCTTTGCACATATCACAGGCACATCCCACCGATGCCTTCACCCTTTGCCACCAGTGTGTTAACAACCATCCTGCAAAGCTGGTCCTGCAGAGGGGACGTGAGGGGTGGCCCCCAGCCCTGCATGGGCTCCCCACTCTGCTCAGGCATCTGCTGTGCTGCATGGATGTTTCCTCCACAGGGAGAATCTTGATTTACCCCAGTGTGCTCTGCTGCATGAGGTCAAGCCAATGCTGCACTACAACCTCAGCTGAATTTTGCCATGGCTTTGTTGGCAGTCAGGGATTTGGCTGCCATTCCACCCACGAGAGGAGGTCCATAATTTCACACAGTAGGCTGGAATGCACCATCAAAGCTCAAGTACAAAAGCAAACATAGGAAGGACAGATGTTGAGCCAAGGCCTTCTGCTTCTCACCCAGTGCCCCAATTACTACATGATGTCGAAACGCCTCTCTAAACTGCTGTTATCTGGTATCAGAAGCTCTCCTGCCTTCAACACAATGTGTTTGCAGCTCTATCATCTCTGCAGAGGTGATGTTCTCCCCTCAGTGTCTTCCTGCTAAGTGGAAAATGGCTGGTGCATGTGGGAATGTCCTGGATTTTGATCCACTTGGTGGCCACGCAATTGCCAAGGAAAAACCTCCAAAAGGAAAAAGGGGGAAGATGTACCTGGTACTGGACAATAGAAGCTTTGACCTATACCCAAGTAGCTCATGAGCCCTTTGAAAGCCCATAGAACCTTCAGAGATGTGAGGAAACCACCTAGGATGTCTCCACTACTTCAAACTCATTGTCCAAGTTGGCTGCCCCTGTGGGTCCTAAGGGACCCTCCATCCAGAGGATGGGGTGTTGTCTCCCCAGTTACATGCTCAGTACATAAAGAAACTCCCTCTGCACAGAGGGGGAAGCTCCTTAATGGGTAGCCCAGCATTTACAGTAATCAAGAATGATTCAATTGACAGGTTTGTGTGGTGTTTGTTAATTTACTTGAGATTCATTCCTGGGAACAGCTGGCTGTATCCCAGCAGGACTGTGACTCTCACTAGCCCACCTGCTGCTAGACAGACGGGCTTTGGGTACAGTTGTAGTTAAAGTTTAGTAGGCAGATATTTCTGGCCATTAAAAATGGAAAAAGTTCGTCAAAAATTCACGTGCAGAGAAGGTTTTGGAGGCAAAGACATTGGCTCTGGGCTTTGCTAAATGGCTTCACTTGGGTTTCCAGAGTGGTCAAGTTGCTGAGGGGTTGTTTTGTCATTTGAGCATTACCAGTTGAATTACCAGGATCATCATACATAAAGAAGAACTCATGAAAAAGTCATGCAATATTCAATTACAGGGTCTGTTCTGGAAGCTATGTACAAGGAGTGTGATTCATAGGGGAATTAGACACACAACTCCTCCTGATATTCAGGGGGAATAGGGATGTACCTCTCTGCTTTGGAAACCTCTGACCAATCAATTTATATAACATTAATATTTGTCTTCCTTTAAATTGACTGTATTCTTTTAAGAGATAATTACATTTTCCTTCTAGTGCCCATGTGGACATGAGTCTTAAAGTGTATGACAAAAAGGATGTGTTAAAAAAATACAGAACTATTTCTCAGAAGAGTCTTTTAAAAAATACATTCCTCATGTACAGAATACAGATCTCTCCCAGAAATTCCAGTGGGTGATGAGGTCCTCAGAAAGGACCACTTGGCCCACAGGGACCACAGGGTTGCTGGACCCTGTGCTGCAGCTGTGCTGGCTCCCTCTCAGGAGATTAGGGGGCAAGAATTGGGGCTGTCTTCCACAGTAAGATCCCTGGCAGCAGTGAGGGTTACTCAGAGCCCAACCCAGACTTTCCATGACCACAGGGCACTACCACCAGTGATGGCAGAAGTGCTGCATCCCACCACTATCGACAGCGCTGGTCCTTGGTCCCAGTCCAGAACAAGGGTCAAACATCACCAAACCAGAGCAAAATGCCTCCAATGCTTGGGGCAATTCCCACTGCTGGGCTTTCCTGTCACTAAACTATTGATTAGTTATTGATTAAAGCATCTATTAATCTTTATAAACTATTTATAAATGGAACCTTAACATAGAGTGTGACCTGTATGATATTGAAATAGAAATTATACTTAATATGGATTTTAACCAAGTTAGATAGGTAAGTGAAACCCCACATCACATCCCCGAAGTGTGTTTGTTGTATGTCACGTGCAGAGCACTTCCACTGAGTTCAATACTTTGGGTTTTACCTCAAGTCTTCACACATCTGATAAAAATAAATAACAGCTTTAATTAAGCATCTGCCCTGACCCCTGTTACCCACCTGTATTCGAAGGACCGGTTGGCTCCCATCCTTCAGCAGCACTTCCAAGTCTCACACCGAGCCCAGGACCGGGTTGGTGAGGCAGCTGCCCGAGGAGGTGGTGGCAGCTCGGGGATGTAGTTGTGAGCTCACACCATCGGCACGGGCTGGCTAAAAATCAAACAAGGAGCTCGCTACTGTGAGATCTCTGCCGACTCCATTTGTTACATGGCACATCCAGGAGGGGTAACCAGCTTGCAATGTATTAAACAATTAATCATTCAGATTGTGGCGTTCTTAATGCTGCAGGCATTTCCCACTGAATGTGTGGCGCAGGTGCAGGTGCCCCACAGAGGGATCCTGCCTGCAAACTTTGGGAAACAAGGACATGAGCAGAAAGGCAGGCTGGAAGAGGTGTGTCCTCCAGGCTTACAAGGCTTTCCTGATGGCCCCTCTCCTCTGTATCCTGCATGTTTCCACATGTGTTGACCAATAAACCACTTACTCTGTGGCATCTGCATCCCTGTTTCCAGCGAGGGACCAGGTGACATGGAGGAGGAGATATTGCTGTTGCATGAGGTTGTCACTAAAGGGTTTACAATATTTACATTGCTGTTTTTCCTGTCCATTATGGATTACACCTGTCCTTTGAGAAATAGGTTCAGGGAGGGAAGGATATGGCCTGCTGCAACGAGGTCATCCACAGCATGTGCCACTCCAGGTAATGCCACAGCATCTGGGGAGAAAACGTCTCAGGATGGGACTTGGACTAGTTGCACAACCTGAGGCAAATTGCTTCACTACAATTTTTGTACCTCAGCTTTCTCACCTAAGAGGGAGGATTTTGGGCAGTACTGGGGAGGCCGAGTCCAGTTGTGAGGATTAACAGGAAGTTTTAGGGGTGGAAAAAGACTTTTTGCCGGGTCAGCTCCCCTCCCTAACCTTGTGCTTCAGAAACACCCTGAGCTGCTGGTTGTTTCCAGCCCGAATGGCAGAAGAGGCTCTTGTACCTCTGGCCCTGCCAGTGGATTGTTACAGATTTATTGTGTCACATGAACTTCTGAGCGATTTTGGAGGAGACTCTACAGTGATAATACCCTCACCCAGGAGCTGGTTGCACTAAGAGAATAACAAAACCAGGCTCTTTAAAATGTCCGTGGCACAGGGATATGCCCCACACGCTGCTTTCCTATTAACAATGCATTGGGAACTCCTGCTCCATCAGCAAAGCACCTGCACACATTCAGACTCCTGGACACCTCAGCTCTGTAGTGGTCAACAGGACTCTGCTCCTGTGCAACCACAGAAAATTTGGAGAAATCCTTCTCTGCCTCAGAGATGCCCCACATTTGCACTGTGCAGACCTGGGAGCAAGATTTGGCCCTGTGATTTCAGCTGATGTCTCAGGAGCCGTGGGCTGAATAGGAACTGTAATTGGTGCAATTCTACATCTTCAAGGCTATTAGATCCTTGTAGCTCCCCATCATGCTGTGTTTGGAGTAAATAGAGAGTGTTTAGCCAAGCTGAGAGATCCTCTAATGGAACAGACAGTTCTTCCTCTCTTCGTCTGCTTGTCCCCACAGCTTTGTTATTTAAAGTCAGGTTAAAAAAAAATAAAATAAAAAAAATAAATAATAAAAAAAAAAATCAGTAGACAGGTTTGGTTTGGAAGCCGGAGGACAGGAAAAGTTAGAGATATTTATTTGACAGGGTCAAGGTTGCTGCTTTTCTTTTCTCTTTCCCCAGGTCCCATAGGTGTTAGACTGAGAGACATTTAATCGAGGGAGTAGCGGTTTCATATCTATAACAAAAATCAAATAATGCAAGATGATTTACTCCCCCTAGCAACCAGGGAGCTTACCCTTAGCAACCAGCCTAGCCTCAGGCAGCGGTGTAATCAGCTTGAAAATATTTCAATTATTGTGTTGATTTTAGTGGATTTGAGAAGCGCTGTGCGGAGAGACCAGGCACATTCTGCCCACGACCTGGAGAGGAAGATATTGATTTAAACAGGTGTCAGAAAGGAAAAGTGGAGTAAATTTAAATGCAATAGGAGAACAGCACATTGAGTGTGGTTCAGTGTGGGGGTGACATTTTGCTCATCGCCTTGAATGAAAGTGACTCAACTGAACTAGAAATTTCACCTTGAAAATCATCTCCCATCAACACAATCAAGAGAAAGCCGTTCGCCATCTCTTTTCCCTGGCCGGGGGAAGGAGAAGGGGGGCCTGGCACCTGGGTTTCCGAGTCAGCTTTGGAGGAAGTAACTATCAGAGAAATATGGGATTAGTGTATCCCACTCGAGAAATTAGCGGAGTGGTGCTGGGGGAGAAGCAGAGGAGACGGGAAGGAGAACGTCTGCAGAGGGTGGGATGCAGGAGGACTTAGCTACACAAAGTGTTGGCTTCTGCAGACTCCAGGCTGCTACTCTTGGAGTGAGGAATTTGGTTCCAGCACTGGACTGAGCTGTTGCTGGTAGGCTCAGCAGGAGCAATGGTCCAGCAAGTCTCAGACCTCAGAATGTGTTTCTCGTTGCATGGCACAGGTCAAACCCTGCTCTCGGTAACATCACCAGAACCCCACAGTGCAGCGTATTGGGATGTCTCTGGCTACCCTCAGCCTGCACAGCATGGTTTGTCCAGGTTTAGCCACCCTGTTACAGCACAAAAGAGGCAAATCAGATCCTGGTCTTGAGGAAATTGTCCCATTCCCCTCCACTCTTTACTGCCTGTCCCCCCATGTACATGAGATGCTCCCAGCAAAGCCACAGGCTGCTCCCTCACCCGCTGCTCCTACACTTTGTGCTTGTCACGCAGCTCCCCACCACATGAACAACCCGTGTGCAGTTCAACAGAAACCAGTGACACCTTTGTACACACTGCACCAGCGAGCTGTTTCCTGATGCAGCAGAAGTCTGTAGACAGTGTACTGATAATAGGGTTTCACCTGTTCCCAGTGAAGTGACAACTGACATGCCATGTTCTGATGAACCTCTTTGCAGAAGGGTGACGCCGTGCATGGAGTGTATTATAAACACCGGTTCTCGAGGCTGCGGCAGCCCCTGCTCAATACCAGCAATAACCGCGGTCGCAGCAGAGTTGAAACTTCGTCCAATTCCCGAGGAAGCTGCGTCCAGTGTGCCTCTGACAGTTTGTGTGTGCAGGGCACTTCTCACCTGCTCCCTGAGACAAACGAGGAGCGGGCAGCACAGGGATGCCCAGTGTGGGGGATCAATGCCCAGCAGAGCCAGGCAAGTCATGGCTGCAGGGCCGGGTGTCAGATCCCTGCCTTGCCCTGGGCTCTGCTGCTGAATCCTGAGCTCTGCTACCTGCTCAGAGCCATCCTCCCCATTAGCCAGGGAAAAATCCAAGGCAGAAGCACGGGCTCTGCGGGGACAGTGGGGACCAGGAGAGCTCCACCTCCACCAGAGCTTTTGGGGAGCCTGGCAGGTTGGCGTTGCCTCGGTTTTCTTTCCCGTCGTCAGAAATTCCTTCTGCACTTGTCAAGTGACCAAGGTGAATCACTTTTGTCTGAGACGGTTCACACTTCTCTGGGTTCAATTTCAAAGTGGCATTTTTAGAGCTTATCACATGCCATTTATAAATGTATCAGTGCCTGCTCAAAGGCTCGGTGGAAAGAGGAATGCTGCATCCCTCCTCCGTTTGACAAGAACACAAGCCCTGCACAATCTTCAGACAGCAAAGGGCACTGCCTTATCTCTGGCTAGTAAAGGGTGTATCTTGACGTTGCTACAGTCACCCTCATGGTTTAAGAAGAGCAAAAATCAGCCTTTCTCCTGGATTTTGAACTGTTTTGAAGCTTTTTCTCTTTGCCATAAACAAAACTGATTCCTAGATTGTAGCTGTTAGAAAAGACACCTCCGGCTAAAATGGGATTTAGACTGCAATTGTGGCAATCCCACCCCATAGTCATGCATCCAATTTTGCCTTACAGTAGAGTCAAGGTGGCTTATTCAACTGCTTCAGGGGAAGCAGCCGTGCACTTATCCCAGGGAAAGAGCCCTGCCACGGGCAGTTACACCACCAAGCAGACACAGTGTTACAAATCTCAGCTTTGGCTTTTCCTCACGGCAAATCCTAAAAGGGAGAAGGGTATCCAAAACATCTTCCTTTGGCTTATTCAGGGACTTGAAATGACCAGAGGACTGCTGAGACAACATCCACTGCAGCCAGAAAATGCAGTGAGGCCAAGGAGGAGGCAACTACCATGTGCTTGGGGGAGATGCTGGGCAGATACACAGCCAAACACCCATATACCACCAGGACCAGCTTAGCAACAGCACACATTTTAGCCTCATTGACTTGCCCCAGGCAGGCAGTATCCTTCTCTCACTGCTCCCAGCAGTGCGAGCAGAGCCTGTTTGATGTGCTGACCTGCCCTCCACAAGCATCTTACATTCTCTATCTTTGTTGGATTGGGAGGGAAGAAAAAAAAAAAATTCAGATTATTTTTAAGCCCATTTGCTGCCTTGCTCTGAAATGTGCAGCCTCTTCCCTGGAACGTACCTTCAGTGTAATCCGCTCTTTACCAGAGTCTGTAGTCGCTCATTCGCACGTTCCTCTGCCTTTCCTTCATTATAACCTGTTGCTCGTCAGAAACCTTAGCAGCTTAAACTGGACTGCTTCTTTGCTTGATAACAGTAATCAGGGCTTTAGCAGGCAGCTTTGCAGAATCAGCCTGCCCTGCACCCCTCCCACTCCCAATTTTCTGATGGATAGGTAGGTGATCACTGAGGGAAAAAAAATGTACATGTTCACCCCGAGAGCAGGACAATTTGCATTTCGGGGGGTGGTTACTGGAAAATGAGGTGTTTAGGCAGTGCCACATGAGCTTTCCCAGGGAAAACCTGACTTAAATTTTCAGCAACACTGTCCTGGCATTTTGCCTTGTTAGTATCTGTAAAGTTATTAAAAGTCAATAACCAAATCAGAGTGGGTAAATGCATAGGGGCATCTCCTGCCATTGATTTTTGGGCAGGATACCCTTCTGAAATCAATGGAGAGCTTTGCTTAAAAACCAGTGGCATGGTAAGGGCCATATTTCTTAAACAGAAAGAAGCACAAATCCAATATGAGTTTATCTACCAGCTCTACCTCCCAAACCTTGTGTTTCTGTCTTCTCAATCCCATTTTCCTTCAGTTCAATCGAAGTAACTCCCATTGACTTCTCATCAAAAATCAAGCCTTATTTTCTATGGCTGCTCCTTAAAGGGAATTAGGCAGTTGTTGTTATCATGCATTTGAAGATACAGATCCAGAGGTACAGGTTATTCTTCCTTTTGACTTTGGACTGATGAGTTGGACACTCAGTCTCTGTGAGTGACAGGTCAATTAATTCACTTTTGGAAACTTTCTTGCCTTGAATTTTAAAGGCTTCAGTTTAGTAATGGTGGTATTGAGCCAGTGGTTGTAATTGAAATAAGAAACCGAAATAAGAAATGCATCATCTGGCTAAACTACATTTACCACTCAATGCCAATACTTTAAAATTGCAAAGGCCATCCTAAATCACAAAGCCCTCCTCAACCACTCAGGAGCTTAGGGATCAGACACTGCTCTAACTCTGGACCCCATCCAAGGCCTCTGGAAGTCAGTTGGTGGCTTTTCTTGACCTGGCAGATGCCCGAGAGTCACTCTAAGGCTCTTCCCTGGGTTACCTTAGCACACAGAGCTTCCTTTCTCTGGCCAGTTTCCTTAAGCTGACACAGGCAATGACAGCTTTCCTCATGTCTGAATTACTGCTCGCATTTTTGGCTTGAAAAACAGCATCATAATCCCTTTTATGTTTTTTTTTTCCAAGCTTCCCAATCAGGCATAAAGCTGGAGACCCATTTCACAATACAGCAGCATCTCTGCCTCTGAGGCTGCCAGCTGCTGCTCCCCCATTGCAAACACTGCTTAAAATCTGTTTTGCAACAGAAACTTTTCGGGTGGAAGCAGACCTTTGAGCATGAGACCAAGACTTAGACTTAGAAAATTCAGGAGAGGTGACATCAATCCTCCTTGTGGGTGCTTGCCCCCGTGTCTGCTGCAATGCTGTGTGAGGCAGCTGGGCAGGGAGAAACCAGGCAGGTCAGCATAGCCCTCAGCTACAACGATTTTTTTGGCACAGGGAAGACATTTTCATCCCCTTAGCTGGGTTGCAGCTTTTTTAGAGGTGAGGCTTAGCCTCATCTGAGATACAGAGGGTTTGTTCTCCACCTGAACTCCTGATCACGATCAGGGACTGCACCTGGAGAGGAAACCCACTGGGGAGCCAAGATACCGACCTGGTGCATCCATCCTGCTGGAGCCCTCCTGCCACATCTTCCCAGCCAGTGTCTCTGTGCCAGGAAAGTTCAGCTAGCTCAGGTGTGCTTGCTTGCATTAGACCTCTATTTCCTTTCCTGGGAATAAATTTTGTGGCAGCTGCCGAGCAGGATCCACTTAAGCTTGGTGCTAAAGGCAATCTGCCCCATCCACTTCTCTCCTGGAAAAGATCCGTCCATGGAGCAGGGAGGAGCAGCAGGAACTTTCATCTCAAATGTGCAGAAAGCACAAAAGCATCATCCTTTCCTGCACTCCTGCCTTTCCCCAAGTGAAGACGACAGTCTCCAGGGGAAGCAAAATATGGAAACCACAAGCTGGAGCCTCGGGCACGGCCGAAGGAAGCTGGTGGAAATATTCCAGCTAGGAAATATATTGAGCCAAGCCATAAAATGCTTCACTCAGACGCATTCCCTGACAACACTGGGGGCCCCCTGCACTATATCCCACACTGCCAGACTTGCCACCTATAAAAGCAAGGCAAGTGACCACAGGCATAAAAAAGAGTTATGCTTTTCCGAGATGCATTTCAAGTACTCCAGCAGGCCTGCACCACAAGGAGAAACAGGGTTTGTCCCCATTTCCTTCAGGAAGAGGCTTCAACCAGCAAACAACCCACATTATAGCTGTGGCAGAAGTGGCCACTGCACAGCAAAAAGAGCCCAGGGGACCTGTCGCAGCAGGATACCTTCCAGGAGAGCTCTTTGTTCACTGTTTCCAGAGCCCTGCCCAGGATGGGTCACGTTGCTCTCCAGTTGCAGGTACACTTGCTGGGCAACCTCATCCATATTTGCTCTGGGCTTTCTAATTGCACTCTTATCAACTGCTTTTCTGAGGTTTTCTTCCTGGCTTCCCACCAAGAATAAGGGTGTTTCCTTGGTTGTGAGAGAGAGCTTGGCCAAATCTAGCTTCACCTTTGTGGTTTATGGATGGCAAGGGGATCTCTTTGGCATTTCCAACCGGCCTAAACCATCCAAGGGAACCTTCCCCAGCAATATATGTCAGCCTCAGGAAAACTAGAAGGGTTCTGTACAGATTCAAACTCATCCTCAAAAAAAAAAAAAAAAGGGAAAGAAAAAACCCACAACAGAAAAAAAAACCACAAACCCACCTCTGTTCATTTTAAACAACAAATGTACCCACCAAGGATCTTTCTGCAGTTCTGTGCTCACAATATGTGTCCCCTTTTCACTCTGTAGCTGTAGCAAAGGATGAGAGCCAAGCTTGAACACAGTGATGACCTTACAAAATCCAAGATGAGAATGGTTTCACAGTTGTGTGTCAACATCAGACCTTTCCAAATAACTGATATATCTTAGACCACTCATGTACACACCTGAACCTGCTCAGAAATAAGCTCTTTCTGCCTTTTTGCTACAGACACATCATCACTTCAGAACATAAAAATAAAGCACCCAAAGCTCCAGAAACTCTTACTGCAAATAATCTCACTGCCAGAAGAAAGACATCGTGGGGTTTATCAGAAAACTATAGAAAACTAGTTCATGTGTAGGACCTTTAGCATCTTCAGATGAAGTCAATCACGCCACAAAGAACAGCAAGCCTTCAGTGTGAGAAGGAATTCACCTTCAACATGGCACTGCCCCAGCAGCCTGCCCAGTGATGCAAAACTGAAAACACTCTGTTCACAGTTTCCAACTGCTTCTGTTGAGGTTTTCCTTGTTTCAGACAGGAATTTGGGATCACTCAATGAAAGCAAGAGCCATGCCAGCTCCTTCGGATCCTGTAGAAATTTAGCAAGGAAGAGAGAAACGTTTTGTAACCTGAAGAATTTAGGAAATGAAAGCCAATTCTGGCAGTGCTGAGGCCAGAGCTATGCCATGGAATCCAGGAAGCATCCACCTCCTGTGTGTTGGTATGAAGTTTAAAAAATAATCAGTCCTCACAGGTGGATTAAACCCAGACATTCTCCTGCAGCCATCAGTAAAATAACACTTTGTTTCCTTAGGAACCAGATGTTCCCCACATAGAAAATGCTCCAAATTTGTAACAGCTATGTCAGACTCCCCAGACCCGTAATGGTTTTTGGTCAGAGGGAACATAGAGCAAACAGAAAATATACAGGAGGAAACAGGAAAAAAAAAAAAAGCTTCACTTCACATCCTCAGCTGTGGAAAAGTATTTGGAGTAAATGTTGAAGGCTGCAGCTCCTGGAGGAGGCTGCACTGTCTCTGATTGAAAATGAGACTGAAATTATGTTCCACGTCAGCTGTCAAGTAATGGTTTTGAAACCTTAAACAGAGAATACATTTGCAGCTATTAGCATGGTATGGTCATGGTTTGTATTTGAAGGTGAAAACAGTTGTAAGGAGGGAAGGAAAACATTAATTCTATTCATCTTGAAAGTTACTTTAACTTTTCAAAATGCTATGGTAAATTTTGAAAGTTTAAAATTAGTTTCAAGATGAATAGAATTAATGAGTGAATTAGAACTGGTACAAAATTGCAATAAATAACATTCAAAACCTTTTAATAAGCTTTGCAATGATTAAAATGAATGGATTTTTTTTCCTTTTTGCTATAAAACTGGAGCTCTTTTAAGTATAAATTGTGATAATGACTCGAGAATTTCTAGCGTCAGGTTTTTCCATTACATCTCAGCCTCCACAGTTGATCTAAGGCTTAAAGAATAACATTCAAGCCTCACTTTCTAATGATGAGGTGTTTGACACAGAAAGCAATCCTAATAGAGGAGGCTGCCTTCCCGGTGATTGCTGGCAAGTAGAGCTGACAGAGACAAAGAAACATTTTTCTACCGAGTCTCTTAACGAAACCTCCTCGTCGGACCTGGGACTGTGAGTGATGAACGGGAATCCTGTTGTGAGAAGCTCTTGGCAGATCAGACCTGTGTTTGTAATTCTGCCAGCATTTGTTATAAGTCTTGCTTTTAACAACAACAACAAAAAAAAAAAAAAAAAAAGGGGGAAAAATAGGAGGAAAAGAAAAAAAGGACAAAAAAATAAAGGACGGGATTTTTAGTAGGCTGAGTGATGGAACACTAATACAATTAGCTCAGTTGTAGCAGTTTATGATACTGCAGGTCTGGTTCAACACAGGAAAATCCTCCTTCGAAACCAGGTTTGGAAAATTTAAAACTTCCTTGCCCACAGCTCCTGCCAAGCCTTTTAACCTCACAGACTTTCTGTTTTTCTGGGATATGTTTCCATCACTGCTGAGATGGCTGCTGCTGTCCTGTGAGTGATTCTTCACAAGTCTTGCTCCAAGTTATGCCTGGACAATTTCGTGTAAATTCATTATTCTCAGTGTTGGGGAAAAGTTCATCTGGACATCAAACAGCACTGTAGCACGAATGTATTTTCCTGTTTGTTCAGCCATTCTCCCCTGTGAGCCTTGGGAACAAGTTTACTCACGGACATTCCCACTAGGGCAGCTGCCCCCCTTCCTCTGCAAACACAGTGCCCACCACGGCTGGTTGAGGCCACCCTACAAGACTGCTTCACTGTTTCTTCTCCTGTCTCTCTTGATATCCTTTGTTCCTGCTTCTCCAGGTAGCTCTGTAACCCTCAGTCACTTCAATATTGCAGTACTGCACTTTGCCAGTTGGATTTTTCTCTGCCAGTTTTACATTCCAACAGGGAAATAGATGCCCCAGGCTGCTTGGGCTGACCTGTGCCAACCTCCCGAGATCATCATCGTCCCATGGGAGGAAAAACAGGCCAGGAGCCTGTTCTCTCCAAACTGGGTCCTCAGCTTCCAGCAGTTTTCCCCCGAGGGTCACTGCTGCCCAGGGAACACAGCATGGCCCCTCTGCCACCCTTGCTGTCCCTGGGCTGGCTTTGCTCAACGTGATGAACCTGGTGCTGCTGTCTGGCAGTGACCACACTTCCTGGGCATCCACCACACTGTCATGAGCTTCTCTGTGCTGCTGAGATTAATTTTCAAGATCCACCACATTTTCTTGGCTGGTTTCTCCTGCTCTCTCCAGCAAGATGCCACATGCTCCTCCCCACATCGCCCACTTTACACCTAATCAGTCATTCTTCCATTATAGCAAAATATGATCCTCTCATTTGGTTTTCAGCTCTTCTTCCCCCCCTACAGATTGGAGGGTGCAGCCTGAACTGTGCTTTCTTTATTTCTTAGTTTTGCATGAGAGCCCGTAATCCACTCGGAAGCAGTTCGTAATAATTCTGCACAGGAAATGCCCCCCAAAGTAAATTGTGTTGCTTTAACTTCCTGGGTGCTCACCGTGCTGAAAGCCTGGCAGGGAGAAGGACAGAGCTGTTTTCCAGGTGTATTTATTTCACCAGCCTGGACAGCTCGTAATCACAGACAAACTGTTTGTCCTTGACTCCTGTCTCAGCAAAGGAAGACTGAACTTCCCGCAACACGATCCATATCACATCAGATTTGATATATTTCATAACAGCCTTTTATTCTCCTGTCTTTGTTCATTTATTTATCAATCTGACACTTTGCTAGATATGTCGCTGTCTTTCTTTTTATTCACCTGTCATTATCTCCTGCTCACATGTTATAATACTCACCTTTTTTATGTATATTAAAAATAAAAAGGCTCTTGGCCTGTGCCTTTTCACTGCGGATTTTCTCTGATGCACTTAAATAGCAATAGAGCGGATGGTTTGCAAATCCTTTCTGACTTTTAGTGATACAAATCGTTGCTATCCTGAGCTTCCAGCCTGCCTGGAAGCACCAAAAGGCCCCGCTGCCACACGCATCTGCGCAGCTGAAGTCATGCACGTGACGCTCTCCAGGCTTTTGGGACCAGGTCTGTTGAGAGGGAACTCAGGAGCGGAGCAGGAGAGCCTCATAAACACCCAGGCACCATAAATAAACATTTACCAGCTTTCCGTGATCTAACCCGCTGCGTTAACCCTGCGATAAATCCCGCAGGAGGGAGTCCGAGGAGTTTTCCCTCCCGCAAATCGCAGGGGTGCGAAGGCGCTGCCGTGCCCGGCGTGGCTCGCTGGGTCTCAGGTGCAGAGCTTAGCTTACTGCTTTAGAGGGAAAGTTGGCTCAAAACTTACAGCCAAATGAAATCCCCCTCTGCTTTTCCCCGAGCATTTCACAAAAGCAGTTCGATTACTCCACCCTGGGTTTTTACTACCACCACGGAAACAACTAAAAATATTTAACTTGTTTGTTAAAATATTTAACGTGGTTTTGACAGTTCACCAGCTGTTTAAAAGTAGCTGAAAAGGATGGCAGAGGCTGTTGCTGAGTTTAATAAATATGTGTGTGTGTAATGTTTGTTATCTGAGAAGTACATTTAGATGTCTGCTTAGGTTAGTATCACATATGCTGGAACACATGTTCCTATTCTGGTACACATCTATAATTGTGCCCATTTATCTTATTGTAGTTTAAAGTACCAACAGGATAAATAAAGGCACTGTCTATTTTACTTTGAGAAAGAGAGAGACCAGGCTATTTAAGTCACTGAGAAAATATAAAATGCTGTAGATAAAAACTTTCAGGGGTGGGGAAGATTACTTTTTAAAATAGCACAATCAAGGACATCGTTGCTGTGGAAAGATTTTAGTTAGGAAGAAGCAATTCAAAAGCTTCTACAAAATCAATGTAGGCAGAGAACAGTGGCAGAAGCAGGGAGGCAGTTTGCCTGTGTCCTTTCTTACGGTAATTTCTAGGCTTTATTTTCCATGTCTATTAAAACAAAATGCTCTTGCAGATTTGTGGTCCCATGGCAGGATCCAAGCACAAGGAAGGGATGCCAGTGCAGCAGGTGATGGTGAGGAAGGGGTGGAGGAAGCATAGGCAGAGCTAAGCCTGCAGCGCGGCATTGCCACACTCAACAAACCCAGCAGGATAAATCCTTCAAGCCAGAGCACAAGTGACACCCACACACCCCAGCTGAGGATCCCCTGGGATGCCTCACCTACGCCGCAGATCAGGGCTGGGGACCCATCCACGTGTATCCTCCCCCAGGATCAGAAGAAAAGCCACCAGGATTTTGCCTTTCTCCACATTTGTGTGGTCCTCGTTGAACACGAGGTGTGAAGATTTGCTGAACAGCACTGAAGTGCTTACCAAGCCCGTAAGCATCCCGAAGACAAACAGAACCAGGGTGCAGGTTTAGATCTTTCAAAGCAAATATCCTTCAAGATGTACCTACCCCAGACTGAACTCTCACACTTCATTCCTCTAATCACTAATGTGTTAATCCAGATGTGGAAGGAAACAATCAACCTACGCTAAAGCCAGAAACTACTGTCCCAACCCTTGACACCAGCCAGGACGTGCAGAGCAAGGAAATAAACCAGCTCAGGAATCCAGCACTTTGTGACTTGGATTGTGAAAGCACTGATAAATTAAAAAGGATTTAGGAAAACTCTAATTGCAGGAATCAGTCTTGAGAGACAGAGCGAGACTCACAGGCTTCTTTGATGTTCAATTCATAAAAGTCCTCAAATTACAGAGGGAAAATCACTTTGCAGCTTGGAACAAACTGACGGTCCAGAAATACACTGAAAACCGGTCACTTGGCTTCAGTGAGCAGCAAAGACAAACTGCCAGTGGTAAAATGAACATTAAAACCAAGATCACCAGACACACACAGAATGTATTTTGAAGCAGAAGCCAAAGAGCTTGACCACATTTGTGACTGGACATGACTGCTCCCTAACCAACTTGGTGGCACTGGATTTTCCAGAGGTGATTTTTCATGCCTCTTGTTCTTGCAGTTAAGGTTGATAAAGGGAACCTTGGTGGGACAACTGAGGCTACTGAGATCCCCCAGTTCTGGTATAAACTACTTGAAATGAAACAGAAATGCTAGTGAAGGGGGTTAGGGAGCTGAATTTTCAAGCTGAGGTGAACTGTGACAGTTGTATCTAAACATCTCACGTAACCACATCTTAGGAGAGCAAACGTGGTGAAATGGGCAGCGAGCATGCAGTAGCTGGGTCTGCTTAAGGTTTATAAGGTGCCCATAATCTTTTCTTACCTAAACAGATCAAAAATGGATCCAGTGTGATATTAAGGTTATTTTCACCCCACATAGAGTCATTATCAGTCAAGGCAACAGCAATTCTGGATCACACTGTGCTTAAATGTGCCCCAAGAACATCAAAGCTATTTTACGTGGAATAAAACATGATCCTTCAGGATCTTGCAGCCTGAGTTATGTACCAAGCCCAGACAACAATTCCAATAACAATTCAACACTGAGAAAAGTCATCCCAAACTGGGTGCAGCAAGAGCTGGAAGCCTGAGGAATGCTTCTAAATCACCCATGTGTTATGGATCATCACAAATGTACCAGCGTTGCTGGAAGTCTTGCAAATGACAGAGGCTCAAATGAGGACTCTATCCTGCAAAACAGAGAGTGGTGCCAAGCCCACAGCTATTCAGATGCCTTGCCAGAACAAACCACCTTGTGAGAGCGAGCCCTTGGCTGCCAAGAGAAGAGCAGTTCCTGGAGATGCAGGGATGGGGAAGAGGCGGCCGCGCTGAAAGAGCTGCTGGAGACTCACCTCCTTCCAAAAGGGAGAGGCAATGCAAAAAGGACAGAGAGGCTTATCAAGCATATTATTTTTAGGAGACAGCCTCCAGCTGTCTCCAAGGCTTTGGGGCGATGCAGCCAGGCCAGGGTTTGCTCTGTGGGTCCACAGGTGCCTGCTGGGGGTGGTACGTGCTGCACAAACGGCCTGGGGGGAGCGGAGGGGAAGGAGGAGGGAGCAGGGAGGAGGGAAAGAGAAGGAAATTGTGCCATGTCCTTCTCCTATGCCAAAAAATGAAAAGAAACTATAAACCCCCTGTTTTCAGAATATAAAAAGGTTGTGAAAATAGGACTCCAAGGGCTCTGCAAACGATTATGCTAATTAGATCCAGGGCTATTCAGTAGCTCTGAAGTGATGCTCAGGAATTTTGAACTACAGTTTTTAGTGTGATTACAGATCATATTAAAATTCTATTAGTCTTCACTTAAGTTGTGAATAAGTGGGATGGAATAATGGGTCCATACTTTCTTGAACCCAAATACTTTAAATATAGCAGATATTTTATGGTGAAAATACCCCTCTTTTTTAAATGAAAAGAAGCTTTATTTATGTAACTACATGGAGTGAAACTACAAGCTGTGAAATATTCAAAGATTACTGATTTTTGCACATGGCCCCAAATTTTGAGTGTTGTTGTAAAACTGTAATTGTTTTAGCCTTGCTACATAGTATAATTGAGACACTCAGAAGAGAAAACTTGGTGGCAAAATCTCTTTTTGTTTCTGCCTTGCAAATGATAAATTGTTAATGAGCACCTGTTACAATGTTAATGAAAGTGAGATCTGTATGTAAATAAAGAAAATTTAATAACTTAACAAGGTGGATTAAAATTCCCAACCTGCTCCTTGCTAATCTAATGCCAAACACCAAATAGTTGCTATCTAAGCAGGAAACTAGTTAATGTATTCACCTCCGTGTACTTTTCAAACTATAATTAATATTTTAAAAATTTATAAAACCGAAATCATAGGTTTGATTGTAACAAACAAAATATCTGACTTTAATCTACTACAAAAGGTTGGCGCAAATCCCCTTAAACGATACTAAAATGTAAACCACAAGGCAGCACTGAGGAATTGATTATGTTTAACTTCTTTTGCATTTGTCCTAATCACATTCTTTATAATTGTATTTAAAATTACTCCAAAACAGTTGATTGGTAATTCTGTAGCACAGAAGAAATATGGAATGAGAACATTGTTTCCTTGGAAGAAAAAAAAGTCTTGTTATAAATAACTTTCAAGGTATGTCCTCTGGACATTGGGTGAATATTAACACTTGACAAATGGACATTTGCTGGTTTAAACTAAAATGAAAGTTATTGAAAGGGAAGAAGCAGGGCTCTTACTTTTTAGAGAAGAAACTCACTTTCATGTGGTCTCTCTCAACTCCAAACCCCACACAGGGTTTTACAGTAATGCCCTTTCCCCCCTTCCCTCTTAATTCACACCTCACCAAGCCCTGTGGCTGCCCCACACAGACCCAATGGTTTCTGGGGCAGCTTTGTGGAGCTGAGGCTGCTCGTGGAGCCCCAAAGCCCACGTCAAACCCAGCCCTGCAAACGTGGCTTCGTCGGGAGACCTGCTTTGGCAGGGACTTCAGAATGCCTTGATCCAACCTCCTTCCCCAGGCAAGGTTAACTTCAAACCTAGACCAGGTTTCTCAAAATCTCGAGAATGGAGATCCCATAGATGCTCTGAGATGCTGTTTCAGGGCTGCACCACTCTCATGGGAAAAGGTTGGAGGTTCCAGTCTGTCTCCCCATGTGCCACCATGGCCACACACCCAGTTTCTCCACATAACAAACAAATTGATATCTGAGTCCTTCCTACCAGTAATACACTTGTCTCCTCGGCTCCAGTCCTTTTCTCACCATTTTAGAAACCTGTCCTGAAACACAGAGAACAAAGGGTTTCACCAAGCCCCCAAGTGTAAGGCCACAATCAACCCGTGATAAAAAAGCTGAACAGACATGTAGGAATGACATCTGCAGCTGTCTGGGCTCTCATCTGATGGACCTTCTCCTTCAGCTACTCTGAATTTGGAGATCTAGACACAAACGTGGGTGTTGGCAGTCCATGATCACTTGTGATGGGCCTGGTCAGCATCATCCCGCATCAAAGCAAACACTGCCCTTGTCCATGGGGAGGTGAGCCCCAGAGGAGATACCACAAATAACTATTTCTAAAAAAAAATTTTGGAAAATATACATGCATTCTCTGTCCTTTAATTGGGAAGCACTTCACGGGTCTGCACTTAATCAAGATGGATACCTCATTAGGACATCTCCCAGGGAACCAGTTTAGCCTAACAACAGCAAATCGCAATGCTGCTGCTTAATTGGGACAATTTTTGCAAAGTCTCCTCTTAATGGAGACATATTGGGCCAGTGCCAGGAGTTAAGTGGTGTTAAATGAAATAGGTGCAAAACTCCAACTTCCTGTCTTTTTATATAAAGATTGTCAGCTAAAAATGTAAATAAATAAAGGCTAAATATTTAGGAGTAGGGACTTACAGTTTCTTTTCTTTTTTCTTTTCTTTTGGTTGCACAGAGTACTGTAAAGGAATGTGGGCTCCTTGGGTCTGTACTTAACCCGACTTTCAGTTCTGAGCTTGATGAGAAGAACTTCAGAAGTGTTCTTCCTGTTGTGCTTGGTCCAGATCTCTGATTGAACATCCTGGTTTTGCCTACCATTGTCAAGACAAATTGTCACCGCCTACCTAGCCTTCCACCATAAGAGCAGGTCTGTATGGGAGCCAAGGCCTTAACCCTGAAGCCCTGGAAACGAAAGCCAAGGTCCCCAGTGGAGCGTCCCAGTCATGCGATCACAGACATTTCCTGCCATCCAAGGACTTTTGTGCCCTGATTTAGGGTCAGAAATATAACACTTCCACCTAAAGGACACAGAGGACCTACAAGACGTGTTCATGCCCATGGTGGGAAACTTTCCTCCACTTCCATGGAGTCAGGTGTGTCCCACTGACACGATGTTGCACAATTTGCTGTGAGCAGTGCAGCACCAAGTGCACCCCACCACGGTGTGGTGGGAAGGCTGGTCAGGTGGGTGAGGCCCTTGCTGGAGACCCTGGGCATGCCTGGTTTTGGCAAGTGCCATGACAGGGGTCAATGCCTCAGCTTAGTTGCCATGCCTCATTCCTGGGACCTGCTCCCACAAGGCTCAGGGTCCTCCTTCTCTCAGGTTCCCTCCCTGCTCACACAGAGATGGAATCTTGCTCTCTTTCCCACTTCTCTTCAGAAAAGCAGCTGCTGGGGCAGCGTTGTGCTGCTCAGTACAGGGTTAGCTTCTGGGCAAGGCTGCTGACAAATAAACTAATCACACTAATGACAGGCACTTTCCCAAAATCACTCAGGGCAGTAGCAGCCACCATCATGCTGGGAACAGGCACCTAGAGCATAAACCAAGTCCCTTCAAAATACTTCTCCCACCATATCTTAGATTCCCTTAGATATTTCTGTGTTAACATTAACTGATGAACCAGCCTGACAGGCATCAAAGCAGCGTTTCCCCTCCTTCCCTTCATCATTAAGAGAAGCTGTTTTACAACTATCTGAGCAATTTGAAAGATCCAGAAGGTGTGCAAAAATTGTCTGTTCAAGACATTGACTCAGTAACCTGTAAAAGATGTTAGTTAAATACATTTCCTCAGGACTCCTACAGTCTTTGACTGAAAGTGTTTTGTACATAAACAAACAACAACGCTCCTTCCATCCATTAAAACCCACCAGGCACTTTAATACATCACAGCGTAACCATTTAGCTCAGTCATTTTTCATTGTTTGACCTCACTTTTAATTAGAGACTAAATTATTAATGCCATTTGATAGGAGACAAACTACTTGGGAGTGCTGCTGTTCTCTAGGCCAGCTCTCAGGAACTACACACTCAGATTTTGTACGTTTCAAATAAAACACAAGTGGCCAGAAGAAAAACAATTTACATTTACAGCTCCTACAAACCCAGCATCCATCAAGAGTTTGGTGCTTAAAAAAAGAAGAAGAAAAAAAAAAAAAATCTCATGCAGTGTTATCAGTAGACTTTTAAAAATCAGCAAGAAAATATGAAGTTCCCCCAGAGAGAAACTCCCTGGAGATTTTCCAAGAAGTTCACAAGCTCTGGAAAAGTAGTTGCTGGATCCTGTAATCACAACACCCAGGATCGTGTAAAGAAGTTAGCGGTATATTTTTCCCAGCACAGCTTTGATGTAGAGGTTCCTAAGGAGGGAAGATGAGCCCACAGAAATAGGAAAGCTGAAGGTGATTTAAAGCCAGAGAGCGAGAGGGCACGGCTGCAGCAGAGACCCAGTGTCTGAGCCAGCTTAGTTGACACCAACAGGCACCGAATTGCTCCCAAGTGGGCAAGGTCAGGGTGTAACCTGCCCATTGCTGGGGCATTTGATCCCTTGTAAGCACTGACCTGGGTTCCCCACTCCTGGCACTTTCACTCTGAGGGCACAGGGCGCTGTAGAGCAGCAATTTCTCTAACGCCAGGGCAAACACGACATCCTGCTCACGGAGAGGAAAACCTGTCGTGAGGTCTCTCAGGAAAAAGATCCGGCTCACAGTCATTGTCATGAAGGAGGTGACAAACCTGGGACCCCTGGGGCAGCTGTGGTGAGTGGATTTGGTCTCCCTTCCTAACAAAGAATCTGAAGCCAGGCCCTTTCCCTCCAATTAAAGCCAAGCCTGGGTGAGCCCCTATAGAACACTTGGGTTGGATAACGTTTATCAGTCCCCACCTGCAGGTGCCTGTCGAACTCACCCCAGTGGTGTGTTTAGCCATCATCTCCTTTATTTGGCGTTTTTAGCTTTTCCCAGTCCTGAGTCATCTTCAACCCACAATGGCAGCCAACGTACCAGGGCTGGTCCCCTCACAGAGCAGCCACCCAGCCCCACACCAGCAGGAGCCCCAGGGGCATCTGCCCTTTCAAGGACGTTTAGGAGCCGACAGTGCGGGGCTGCCTGGAGCTGACGAGGGGGTCACGCCACAATAAGGTGTTAGGAAAACCACAGAAAAAAAACCCCTTCAGAAACTGCAACTCTGGAAGCTAGATAAGGAACTGGGGACACATTGAGGGAACGATTTCTCCAGCAACGTTCATCGTCAGCAAGATCTCTTGCTGTGCTGACAACTGTTCAGCTGTTTCCCGCACGACTGTGGTGTTATCAAACAAGACTAAGTTTGCTGTACTGCCGCTAAAAGGCAAAGCCATCAGCCCTTCCCACATCCAGATCCCTTTGCCACCCTCAGGCGCTCTGACTCAGACCCGAACCTCTCCTGGCCCTGCCCTGTTGCAGGTGGGTGTTGGGAGCCCTGCACCCCTCGTACAACGAGGGAGAGAGACACTCCTCAGCTGTTACAGCGTTCGGTGCCTATACGGAAGGCACGAGGCAAGTAACAATGACGTTTCTACTTACTTGATGAAACAGAAAACATGATCTCCATGCTGTTCTTTAAAAACAGAAGAAGAAATCAGTTTTTCAGCTGGACTGACCTTTCTGCAAAGGACGATGCCTGCCAAGCCCATTTGTTTGGACTCAGTTTTCCCAGCACAGATTTGAAGAGGCTTGTGTCCTCCACGTAAGCCATAACGTTTCAAGTTCTTTGCCATCCAGACTCAGGCTACAAAAATTCACTGAGTTAGACTTTAGCCTGCACTGCTATTGCTGTCAAGTCAGAATGTGTTTTTATTTCTTAGACATGTGTTCCTTCTGTTTTAGTAGGTCTCAAGCAGTTATTCTCACTTACTCCTAAGACACAGAAAAATTGCTATTTCTTCTCCCCCTTACCCTAAAAATGACATAATCTCCCCTGCACGCTTTCAGTGTAAAATAAGCAAGTGCATATGAGGACTAATGGCCCTAAAGGAGCTGGCTAGATCTACTCACTCAATAATCCATGCTTTCAAAAGGCCTGATTTCACACTTACAGAGACACCCCTGAGCAGTTTTGCTGTGAGAGTGAGCACTCGTAGCATCTTCTCTCCTCTCGATATGCTTCAGCAGCTCCCTCTAATGTCAGTGGGGACCCCCATGTACAGCTCCGAGAAAATTAGACAGCATCAGACCACATCCTGCCCTCAACTGCACGTCCACAGCTTCCAGTGGAGGTAATGAGACCATTGCGGCATCCCAAGGGATGGAAGCTGGTTGGGAGGATGAGATGCTCCTGGGACCCAGCACGTCCATCTCACCCTGAGCCCCCATCTGCGGACAGGGTGAAGCATCCATGCAAAATGCTGCTGCATGGGAGGGACCCCAGGGATGTAAGCCCCTTCCTCCTCTCCAGCACTGGTCCTAATGCCAGGAGAGAGAACTGCAGGACAGAGGCTCGTAGCATAAATCATCCAGAGTCCTTGAACGAACCCCCCATTCACACTCATTTCTAATCTGCCGATGCCCTACGTCCAGTAGTCAGTATTTTAAATTGTTATTAAATGTCTTTGGGGGGATTATAATTTGTATGCCTGATTATACAATGGATATACCTATCTATCTTGTGGTATCACAAATAGCCATACCATAATGATGATTGAAATATATAATCCCCCCAAAGATGGTCAGAACAATTTAAACTTCCCTCTGCTTAATTAAGAGAGTTAGGGGATTAGGTACATGATTTAAATGGAGGGGAAGGTTTGGTTTATGTTTTTAAAACCCAGTGGAGTCACAGAAAACTGGCAAAGGATAAGTTAGACTGCCTTGTCCATCCTTGTACTGTCTTGTCTCACACAGACCTGCCTTTCTGTCTACCTGCCTGGCACTGGGAGTATTTTCTCCTTTGATGAGAATAGGAGAACTCTTTTCTTCCCTTTTTCAACCTTCCAACATCTCCAATGACTTCTCGGCATCTCCTAGGGAAAGCACCTTAGCACCCAGCCTGATGCCATCACAGTTGCATCCTTGTGACCACAGAGAGCTCCTAGTTTGCATTGCTGAGATACTCAGAGTTCTACCTGCCTATACCAATCTATGTTCTGCTACCTCCAGCCCCCCTTCCTAACACGGAATGACAACAGCTCCATCACCTGTGGGTGACCATGGGGACTGAGGCTTCTTCAGGTGAGCTCCAGAGCTCTGTGCACAAAGGAGGAACATTTCAAGAAGACATTTAAAAAACCAAGCCAAACCCTCCCAAGTTTCCCTTCCTTCAGCAGATCTTGGACCTGCCAATACTGTGCCAAGCAGAGGTGATCTGTTTGTCTTCTTCATGCTGACAATAAATCCAATCACACCTTGGATTGGGAAATGGAATCAATTGAGTCCCTGCAGCACCGTCCCCCCCCCTCGGCTCGGCACCAACCCCCCTCTCCCTCGTCAGCCATGCTAACAGGGAAAACCAGGCAGATTTCACTCCCTGCATTTACCTGCTGATTACAGAGCCATCTTTGTCATTAGGGGTAAATTAATCAAGAGAGGTGAATGTTTTCGACAAGCTGCACTGTTTACTTTGAAAAAGAAGAAACAAAATTAATGCAATACGGGGAGAGCCAGACACTTGCTGGGCAGAGTGAAGGAGACAAATCCTTCAGAAAGCAAAATCACTTACATGTTATTGCTGACTGAGCACAGCTTGGGAAGAGGGATCCCTAAGCAGGCAGGGAGCTCTGGGGGGTGCCAGTGAAGGACTCCCTGCACTCCTTCCCCATGGTCCCTGATGCAAAGACCCCCTGCCTGGGAAAACCAAGACTTTCATGCACAAGTACCAGGATTGCTTTGACATCCTGATGCTCACCTCTCTCCTCTGACCACAGAGGAGGGATGTTCCAGGCTGGGACGTTCCCTGTTCCTTTGCACACTTTAGTCACCCTCAGGAAGGGTCCTTCTTTTCAGTCCTAGCCAAACTCTTTGGCCTGGGAAAAAGGCGCAGAGACATTTGCAGCCATCCATAACTCTCTCAGTGGGTCTGACCAGATGCAGCTGAACCATCGTCTAGTTAAGAGGAAAAGATCAACCCGGATTTAAGAGGCAGCAAGGCCTCCATAACTCTTCCTTGGAGCATAGCCTGGCTGAATTTATGCTCTGCAGCGTGGCAGCAGGAGGCAGATATAACTCGCAGTGATGGTGCTGCTCCTTCAGTGAGGGAGGCTCCCGCCCCAGCCCTCTATGGGAAAGTTTTGGGGCCACACCTGAACTCCAGGCAGTGTGTTGTGTGCAGCTCCTGGTTCAGATCTGCAGGGCCTGTAGCAGGGAAGATTTTTTTTTTTTTTTCCCCTTTCTTCTTCTTCTTCTTCTTTTTGTCTTTGAAATCTTGTCAGTATATCAACACACTTGATAAGGGCAGTGTTGTAGTTACACTTCTTTAATTAAGTGAATAATTAAAAAGAAGTTGATCATCAATTAGTTAATTAAATAATTAATCCATTTTACTTTCATACCCTTTTTTGTTAATCACTGTGGCTTCGGTAATGAGCCTCCTATGGGTTGCTAGGCAACCGCCTCCTCGTTTAAACAATCAGCAGCTGCCGCCCGTCCGCCCGTGTGAAGGGATGCGCGGGGCCGGGGCCCTGGGGTTCGAACCCCGCCTCCGGCACGTCCCCCACCCCCGGCACGTCCCCCACCCCAGCCGCTGCCTCAGCAACCAGCGGGGGAAGCACAAATTCCCCCCAGAGCCGCTGGAAAACCAACGTCCGTGCGCTCCGCCGGTGCCCAGGCCGCAAGGGCGGAGGGAGGCTGCTGCCGGGTAGCAGGGAGAAGAGCAGGGAATGTGGTGCCGCTCCTCCCGACGGGGACCGTCCCCGCGCCTGACGGGCGCCGGCAGCTCTGGAACGGCTCCCCCTGCCTACACCCGGTGCCCTCCGGGGGACACAGACACCCCTCGCCCCTCAGCAACCGCCCCGTGCCTTTAGTTTCTCCGAGGGAGCAATGATGCCTCCACGGTCCTTTCCCCGGCGGTCCCGTAGGTGGGGGAGCCAGTGCTCCCCTGCTGCAGGAGGCAGCTCCCCTTCCCTCTGCTCTCCCTCTCTATTCTCCCGAGTTCTGGGGGGTTTTTTCCACTCTTTTCTNTTTGGGTTTTTTTTTCCCCTTTTTTTCTCCCCCTTTTTTTTTTTTTTTTTTTTTTTTTTTTTTGCTCCCTCCTCTGTTGCCAATTGTTTCTCTGCCCCGGGGCCAACCTGTAAATGAGATGTTACATCTGCACCGAGCTAAGTAAACACTTTATAAGTGAATAAATAAGTGAATAAATAACGAAATAGTAATATCTGGGCCGAGCGGAGCCAGGCGCGGTGGTTCGGCCGGAGGAAGCGGGGAGCCGGGCTCGGGTGGGGGGAGAGTGCCAGGAGGGACACCCCCACCCCGCTCCCACTGTCACAAACCGCTGCCCGGGAGGATCTGAGCCTCCTTTCACCGAGTGTCCCCCCCTGGCAGCGCAATGCCAGCGTGCCGTCCTTCTCCCAGCGCACCCCGCTCCGGATCGTGTCCCGGGAGGGGCCGGGGCTCGGCAGCTCCCCTCGGGGCTCCGGCCGCACCGCCCGGCCCGGGCCGACCCCCGCCCACCCGGCCGGGCTGAACTTTGTAATTATAATGGATAACGAGAACAAAGGCAAGAAGCACTCATTGAGTAACTGATATCAATTATGGAAGCAGGCTTTTGAGCCTGGAATAAATGATAGGGGAATTGGCCTGAGAGGGAGTGGGAACAGGCATGTTATTATTTACGCCAGATTAAGAAAAGTATCCAATTTGCTGGTCATCTCCTTCCACTGGGAATCGGCATCAATTTTATTATTGTTCCTCAGATTTTAATATTCTCTAAATGAATTACGATCGAGCTAGGTAGTTAGTCAATAGTTTAATGTAATTAATTAACTTCCCATCACTTGGTTATCTCTGCTTGGGCCCCTTTTCTCCGGCCGGCCCCACTGCAGGGCAGCAGTTTGGGGTAAATAAGGATGCAGGCTCGGCTTGGAGCTGCGCTCCGTGTGTCTGTGTGTGTGTGTGTGTGTGTTGACTCTTTGGTGTCTAGATTTTTTCCACTGTTCCGTGCATTGTACGACATAACTAGAACTGAAGCAGTACATTTCTTCAAACAATGCCTCCCCGATTCCATTTGTAATGGAATTGGAGGGAGAAAATGTAATTGTGTGTTAAACATGAGGCAGCCATACATGAAGATAAGCAGGGCTGAGTGACTGGATATGGAAATCCAGCGCGGGGACTAGATACTGGAGGTCTATTTTGGAGTTAAATGGCTCATAAAAATAGGAGGCTTGGGTTTATTTATTTATTTGCCCCGCTATCTATAGGGCTGTGCATGTGGAGCTGCGTTTTGTGGGGGGAGAAATGCGAGGGGAAATACCAGGGGGCTGGTGGAGTGATGGTTGCTGCTCAGGGAGGGGGATAGGGAAAGGGAGAGCAGCCAGCCCGTGGGTCGAGGCTTCCTGCCCGGGGGCCCGCCGCCTGATGTCCCCCCTTTGGCAGGTATCACTTGGAGCCGACCCCTCTCGGAGCAACTTCTGCAGCTCAGGTCAGGACAAGTGTGATCGGGGTTTCCCTCACGGTTCGAGGGGCCGGGGGGCTGAGCAGTGGAGCGCTCCGGGGGTGCGCAGAGTGGGGGGCACACAGGGAACCCGGGGATGCGCACAGGGAGCGGGATCCGCTCCCCGTGAGGGACCGCAGGCGGAGCGACATCGGAGTCCCGCAGGACGCCGAGCCCCGTCCCCCCGGGGCTCCCCGTCCCGTCCCGCCCCCGGCCAGGCTGGCGGGGCCGTTCCGGGGGGGGCCCGGTAGCCGAGGCCGCCCCTTCCCCGCCGGACATCTGGGAACGTCGTTAGGGCCGCCCCGCTCAGGAAGTTTTTCACACTTCACGTCTCATTAACCGCAGGTCTCGGATTCCTTGGGAAAGGGGGACAGGCGGGAGGGCGGCGGCGGCCGCCGGCAAGGGTCGGGGGGGGGAGCGACCCAACTGCTGGGAGAGGCTCGGGGGCCCCAGCGGGCCCCGCACCCTCCGGCCTCCCCCCGAGGCCGAANGGGTCGGGGGGGGGAGCGACCCAACTGCTGGGAGAGGCTCGGGGGCCCCAGAGGGCCCCGCACCCTCCGGCCTCCCCCCGAGGCCGAACTCCACCGTGCAGAGTCCCTGGGGGGCCGCCCTGCCCCTGCCATCGAGGTGATGCTGGGGGGAATAGGGGTCAGGGAAGGAGCCAGACGCGCAGGGGGGACCCCTGGAGTAGTTGCAGGCACCCCCCCGCAACTCCCCGACGGGGCCCAGCCCCCAGTGCGAAAGGGCCTGGGCTCCCTTCTCCCTCCTCCGCATCCCGCAGGGGCGCCCAGAGGTTCCGCAGGGTTGGGGGGCCGCAGCTGAAATCACAGTCCCTTCTCTTCCCGTGGGCTCGGCAGCCCATCCTCTATGGGATCCGGCCTTCTGGGGAGGGCGAGGACCTCCCCAGCATCTTAAATGTTTGAAAAAGGTTTGTTCTGTACTTACAGTGAGCGAAATTAAAAAGAAACAGTAAAATATTTGAAAATGAAGTGCATTACGTTTAATAAATATAAAATGAACAAAGGCTGCTATATTGCCAGCAATATAATTTCTTGCCCAGGGGCATTAATAAAGACTGAAAGGTTTGGAAAAAAACAATATTTTCTATTAAAATTCTACGGTGCGTTTCAATATTAAAAGGATAGGTGATGAATTTTCAGTGTTACTCAGACGGGGTCAGCGACTAATTTCATTTCTTTCTGGTCAGCATTCTGTCGATAATTAATCAAAAGCAGAGTTTCTTAATGAAACACTTTTCATAAGGTGATAATTAGCAGGAAAGACGCGGAGTGCAGACAGTCACTGGTAGCTGTCTAATAACCAGAATGAAATCAGGGAGAT